>JABCKB010000191.1:0-61393 GCA_013184455.1 Fusarium continuum | reverse complement strand
GGCTTGGGGTGCGGAGGGTGGTGACACGGGGGGTGACACTGAGGGTGAAGGCTGGAACGGTTCCAGCGCTCCTGCTGTCGCCGCTTGGTGAATTTCGAAGCTTTCAGTCACGCAGCTGCGCGTTCTATCAGTAGCTCGTTAAGCTGGTTGGCTAGGAGATATAGGACCGAGATAGTGCGGCTTTGAGTTGGCCGTAGAATATGGGAGCGTCATTAGTAGGATGCGCTGAAGAATCTGACTGCGCAGGGAGATCTCCTTGATGAATACGAAGGATTCTCACAAATGACACCTCAGTACTAGATGGTTTGTTCCTTGCTCAACTGAATTCGAGGCCTCTCGTGTGATATTGAAGCGATGGCTGACCAGACAAACTCGCTCAACACATGTGTGTGACCATTACAGAAATAGGCCTATACGGCTGGGGGCCGACAGAGGTTGTATCATGTCCAGTTAGGTGAGGGACGAGACATGGCGAATGATCAAGACTTGCCTACCTAGACAATATTGACTGGTCTCATGTCGAGACCTGATCCTTCAAGCCTAGCTCGTCATTCCATAGTAGATTGAATATTAAGGAGGTCGAGCATAGAAGCTGGCGTGTCATGTTAGGAGAAGGACGTAACGTTGAGAAGTTTGTACATATCTACACTTTTTATTTTTTGAGTTCTGCTCATAGCTCATGAGAATTATCTTTACCTACTTCTTGATTATACCCCAGCCATGATAAGACGTAGCCTGCCTAGTCTAGTGCCTATATATGCTTGGCCCAGTGGTTCTTGCCCCATTTCCCATCTTTTCTAAAGCCCTCGTTACTGATCCTCAATCTACATGTTCTTAAGGATCTTGCCGAGACCTTTGAGCTTCCTGATAGGAGCACCGTAACCCAGCTCGACAACGCCGTGTGTGAACTTCCAGCTATCGGGCTGGCTCTTGATGGGGTACTGCACGGGAGGAGGGATGCTGGTGCGGATGCCCAGCCAGCCGAAGCGATCTTCGCAGACGGCCTTTGCATTGCAAAGCCCACGTAGACCTTCCTCGCCTGCGAAGCGGCCGTAGCCCGAGCCACCAACACCGCCAAAAGGCAGCTGTACGGCGTAGTAGACGGCGAAGTCATTGACGGCGACCATGCCGGCACGAAGGCCCTTGACGATGGGCTGAAGGTTGGGGTCACGCTCGGAGCCGTGTACAGAAGCACCGAGGCCAAAGTTGGGGGCGTTGGCGATGGAGAGTATCTCTTCAGGGGAGGATGACTTTGCGCGGAGGAGGGTGAGAACAGGAGCGAAACACTCGTTTTGTGCGATGCGCATGTCTGGAGTCACATCGGCGAGGAAAGTTGGTTGGAAATAATGGCCTGCGGGATAATCGGGGTGCTCGTAGCGTTTACCGCCAGCGAGGAGACGAGCGCCTTGAGAGACGGCCTCGGCAATGAGCTCCTCAAGACGGTCGAAGGAGGCGTCAGAGATCATGGCACCAACATCAGCCTCAGGACCCAGGCGCAGAGCATTGACACGAGGGGCAAGCATCTCGACAAGCTTGTCGTGAATTGCGCTAGGGGCGATGACTCGCTCGATGCCGATACAGTTCTGGCCAGCAGCTTGGAAGGTTCCGCGGAGGATGACTTCAGCGATACGCTTCAAGTCGCGAGAAGCAGAGTCAAGAACAATGAAGGGATCCTTGCCACCAAGCTCAGCGACAACAGGAGTAAGACTCTTGGCCGCGCTGGCGGCAACATGATGGGCGACAGATTGCGAACCGATGAAAGTGATGTGGCTGATACCAGGGTGAGAAGTGAGATGGCCAGCTGTTTGGGGCCAGCACACAATAGTCTGGATAAGTTGAGGATCATGCCCGTGAGCGATGAGGGCGCCGCGAGCGATGTTGGTAAAGTACTGAGTAGACCAAGCCGTCTGCTCAGAAACCTTGACGAGGATGCCGTTACCGGAGAAAAGGGCGCTGATGACGGGACCGATAAAGTTGTGGAAGGGGTAGTTCCAGCTGACGAGTGCAGCAACGACACCAAGGGGCTCGTAGTGAACTGTGTTGCGCTTGTACATCATGAGGAAGTTGGTAGGACGGCGTGACGGACGCAACGCCTCTTCTCCGTGGGCAAGTGTCCACTTGAGCTTCTCAGCTGTGACGAGAATCTCACCCAGCTGGGCGTCCACCATTGTCTTTCCACTGTCTAGGCAAGCGATCTTGACAATATGTTCGGCGTTGTCGAGGACATGCTGCAGAAGCGAGCGCAGCACGGCGCGGCGCTCCTCAAAGGTAGTTTCAGCCCATATCTTCTGCGCAGTTGCGGCAGCAGAGACGGCGCGGTCGATGGCGGCAGGGGTGGAAGGGTTGATATGTCCCAGAAACTGACCGGTAGCCGGAGCATAGCACTGAACGGCCGAGCTACCGGAAACCTTGACCGAAGGGACGTCGACGGTGGTGCGAGGCTCGGGGGCCTTTGGCGCGGGGACCGTATACTTGCGAGGACGACCGGTAGCTGCTGAGACGGAGGCGGCAGCGATGGCGTTAGTTAGACGGAGGATGAGAGTTGCAACGAGGATCGCGGCGATGGTTCCAACGGCGGAGAGAGTAGATTGTCTGCCAAGAGCGAATTAGCTTGCTGGGCATGTTCAATGGCTGGCTGTCTAAAACACACGAGATGTTGTGCTCTGCTGCAAACTCACTGCACCGCCGCCAAGCGGTAAGGAGCATTGGCTCTTGATGCTCCATTGCAGGTTCAGTCACGATCAGGTGGTCTTGTCTGCGAAAAGGTAGAGAGGCCTTCGACCGCAGAACACCGACGTCCCTTTTATATCATGCGACAGATGGATCTCGTCTGAGGCGGAAGGTGGGCGTTGGTTATTAAAGTGGGAGTGAGGTCTGCGATTCAACTGCTGGGATTGGACGGACAGGGTATGTACTACCTATAAGGTACTATGTACTGCACCCTTCAGGGACCTAAGGTACTAAGGTAGGTAGAGGTAGGTACCTAGTGGGACTGATGTGTTCCTGCCGAGTCTTGACCGCCCACCAGGGAACCGTTATTGCCGTATTCGTACTCGCCCCTCAGACCCATTACCCAGGCACATCTCAACTCGAAGCACAGCATCATACACGTCCAAGGTACTTATAGTAAGAGAGGCAGAGGGGCAGAGAGGCAGAGAGGCATATATAACTGAAGTTGCATATCGTCTTATTGTTTTTTCGTCTCTGGTCTCCAAAAATAACGGACAACCTGATTATATAACCACTCCATACTGACAGCACCCTCTCAATGCCATCCCCCCCTCTTTCTTTCTTTCTTTCTTTCTTTCTGTCTCAATTGTGGCATCCCCTCCTCCCAACGCCAGTTCAACTATCTCGCTCTTCCTCTCCCTATCCCCTTCTTCAACCGACCACGCAATAATGGAATATTTCTTCGTCAGAGAATCGGTTTGCTGCTCTTCAGCTCTAAAGATGCAAATGAAATTGTGAAACAACATGGGAGACGAGACAAGACTTGGAAAGTGATAGTGCCGAAGCCACCAAAAACAGTTTCATACAAAAAAGCAAAACCCCTTTTGCAATTCCCCTTTATAACGCCCTGCATGTGTAAAGCAGACCCCCCAAGATGAAGCTTGGGAGGTGTAAAAAGATAAAAGACCAATTCGACCTCATCGCTTTCGTTGCGTGCTTCAGCGCGTGAGCGTACTGACAAAGACCGGGGGAAAGCAACCCGTAGATCGCTCATGCAGATCATAAGTGCATCACTGGCCCTCACGAGGCCTGGGATATCAAAAGCAGGAAAAGCTCGAGAGGAACGAAAGCTCGAGACCGGACTGAGTCCGTGTCGTCAGCCATGGCTGGAGATAATATACAGGAAGCTTCCAAAGCATGTGCCAGAATTACAATCCGCAACTTAGATGTTGGCACTCTTGGTTAGCGAAAGCCCTCTTAGGCGAGGATGGAGCCTGCCTCCTTGCGATTGACTCGACTCGATCTTTGATAACCGTGCTGCTGACGTGAAGTCGTTACTGGCCTCAAAGCTGGGTCTAACTCTATCCATTGAGGCTCGCATTCGATCGTAGGATGGCCGAGCACGGTCAATCGACGGCCGGCCTTGCATTGGTACATCCATCGACATGCGGTTCGCCGTATAATTAGTTGAGTCGCTACCGTTTTGGCTGTGTTGATTATATGTCGTAGTTCGCGTCGCTGTTGAAGGAGGATAGATGGGTCGCAGATCCTCATCGACACTGCCATAGGCCACGTGCTTTGGCATCTTCTTTGACCTCCTTGAGCTCTTGGATGACTTCGACTTGTCGCTCTTGGTGTCGGCCGTAAGAGGATCATTCGACTCCTCCTTGACGTAAAGGTGAGCGAATTTACCCATCCTTTCCTGCTCGCGGATAATATCCACGTCATAAGGCCAGTACACCTTTTGAAGAGCCTTGATGGCAAATCGTGGGAAGAGGCAGATAACTGGAACCAGGAAGAAACACGCCCAGAAGGTTGCCTCTCCGTACACTTGGGCGGCAGTACCGTAGAAGAATTCCGAAGAGGTGAAGCACGTGTAGACTCCGGTCCAGAAGAAGATGAACAAGTCAGAGATGACAACAATGAGTACCATCAGCCAGTCCCAGCGATACGTATTGATCAAGATGTACATGTTGATCGTGATAACAGCAGGGTGAGCAATGTAGGCACCAAATCGGAGGCGGTCCTCCAAACCAAGACCATTCATGGTCAAGAAGGTACCAGGCATAAAGAGAAGGTACGGAATGAAGAAGACCATAATGGACTGGTAGACACCATCGATCATGTAGAGCCTTTTACAAGTTAGTATAAAACGATGCTGTTAATGGGGGCGTTCACTTACCAGAACTTGAGCTGCGTCCACTCGAGTCTCTCAATACCTCGTCGGTAGAGCTGAGGGACAGCCAAAGATACCTTGTCAGACACGTCCTGATCCAGCACACCCATAATAGCAACAGGCACCGATGTGAAGAACAAGTTGAACATGAGAATGTAGGTGTAGTCAAAGAGATAGGTCATATCCATATCGCAGTAAATCTCGTACCAAAAGATGGAGAAAGTCCAGACCATGTTCTTGTAGAAGAAGTTGCTGATACTCTCGGCGAGACGACGATAAGACCATCGGCCATGGACGAGTACAAGTCTCTGAAGGAACCGGAACTGAGCAATGGCATAATCAGAAGACATGGCAGCCTGGCGACCTTCAACACCAGCAATACCGACACCGACGTCAGCTTCCTGAATCATAGCAACATCATTGGCACCGTCACCGATGGAGAGCGTCATGACATCGAGACCGTTCTTGACCATGGCAACTACTGAAGCCTTCTGAGCAGGGCTGACACGGCAGCACAGAACCGACTTGCACTGCTTGCAGAGCAGAAGGAACTTCTGTTTTAAGCGGTCGTTGAGGACCCATCGGAGAGTGAAACCGTCAATAACAAGTCCATGAGTGGGGGCTGGTGGCTCGTGGTTCTTCTTGGCAAGAGCGAGATCGTGGTCACTGCCGGTAATACCAAAAGTCTGGAGGTTGTCATCCAGCAGCTTCTGTGCCATGTCAAAGAAAGTCTCATCAGTAACCTCGCCAGCCTCATCCTCATCCACCTTCAAGTGAATCAGCTCCATGTCGTTGTTTAGGAGGTTGCAAGAGAAGCCGATGTTGATAGCAGTCTCGACCTTGTCACCTGTGAGAACCCAAAGTTTGATACCAGCATTGCCCAAAAGAGCAATTGAATCAGGAACTCCATCTTGCAAACGATCCTCGATAGCCGTGCCGCCGATGAGGTAGAGATCTTGTTCAATCAGCTCAGCCACGGATTCCAACTTTTCCTCTCGTTCTTCCAGGGCAGACGCGGCTGCATCGTGTTCCTTCTTCCAGGTTCGGTACTCTTGCTCTGAAACCTCTTTGTGTGCGATACACAGTGTTCGAAGACCCTCGCGGGCAAACATCTCAAGGTGTTCGGCAGTGTTCTTTCGGAGCTCTTTCTGTTCTCCTCGCTTGAGACGCGAATAAATGATACTGTCAGCGCCCTTACAGAAGAGAACAATTCGACCATCCGGCATTCGCACGATCGAACTCATTCGCTTTCGACTCGAGTTAAATTCGATCGTGTTGAGAATTTGATAATGCCGGTCCTTGCCCATAACGTTTAGGTTGATGCCTTCACCAGAACTTCCCAGAACAGTGAAGCCCATGTCACGAGCAGTGGCGACCAAAGCTTCCTCGTCGGGAGACTGCGCCTTGAAAATCATCCTCGGTGTCTCACCCTCGACCTTCTCGGCCATGACCGTGTGGCATAGAGCCAGAGCGAGCATGAAATACTCGTTAGCCGCCTGTTGTTCAGGGCCAGAGTCGCCAGCCAAGTCGGCCACAAAATCGGGGGCAATGAAGGTCAAGGCGTCATCGTGGAGGTACGGGTTGTCATGGATCCTACGCAGACCAGCCAAAGCACGAACCTTGGCATCAGCAATCTCAGCACGAACCCTCTCGCCTTCCTTCTCCACATCAATACCAAGTCGCTTCTGCATTCCAGCCTGAGCTTCCGTGTAGGCCTCTCCGTATGGTTGACCATTGATTGTGGCTTTCTTGAACTCCATGACGTTCTGAGTGAGTGTGCCGGTTTTGTCGGAGAAGATATATTCGATTTGACCAACATCGTCTGAGATGTTCCATGACTTCGGAATACAAGGCTGGTCGATGGGTTCGTAGTACATCTCGACATCGCTGTAGATAAAGATAGCCTGCAAGGTTCGAACGATTTCCAGAGTAATGTAGAGTGAAATAGGAACCAAATTCTGGAACAAAATGATAGCAGCCCAGAATGTGATGAATCCACTCATAGCTGGTTTGCCACCAATGGAACCAAAGTCGAAAAAGTGTAGAGACGCATCTGTCTTTGCCCATGCAACACCGTTGATAATGGCAGCGAGCAAACACATGATGAGCAAGATGCCAAAGTTGCACACGACGTTAAAGTTCATCTCCCGAGCGATACGAGCGCGCTTGCTAGGAGTAATACCAGCGTTCATCATGATCTTGGTGTCGTGTCCGGTGTAGACGATCACGCCAAGAATCCACTCCGTATTTCGAAGGTTACAGCCACGCAGAAGAAGGTTGTCGATAGTGATAGGCTCGGTCATTTCTTCAGGCTCGTCGTCAAGATATCCAGGCACAGGCTGCTTCCACTTGATGGCACCGTTGTATTTGTAGAGGTTCGGCTGAGGGCCCTCGCTCTCTATCATGAACTCGGCGCGCTCACAATCTTTAGCATGTTTGAGTGGTCGACCACAACGCACAGCCTGGCGAACCTTGAGATTGGTTTCGCCATCCAAGTTCTTGGTTTCGACGTAGCAAGCTCCATCAGGGTCAGAGGTGGAGAGAATAATGACATCAGCTGGTAGTTCTTCGTCATTGTAGATACGTACGAAATCGCCGACAACGAGGCTTTTCCAGGTATCCTTCTGGAATCGAGCACCTGACTCAGGATGGTTGTAATTAATGATGTCAGATTTCATCTGCGAGAGCGCTGCTGCGCGCTTGGCATCCTGCTGGTCGGGCATCTCAAAATGGATATGTGGCGTAGCCTGAGGCGAAGGTGATGGTACAGGGGTCATCTGAATATCCTCTCGAGCCGACATGAAGGACTCGCGGCCGTTGAAAGGCGATGCGACAGACTGACGTACAGATTGCCTAGTGCGATGCGTCTCAACCGAAGGGCGAGGAGCATCATCCTCTGATGGTCCCATCTTACGTTTGGCCCTTTCTTCCTTCGCCTTCTTGGACCAAAGAGACTGAATGGCACGCCAGATAGTGCCAAGGAATTTTGAGTTAGCCTTCTTGAACTGACGCCAGACAGAAATATCTCCCTCGAGGACATTGACATTGTTCCAGTTTCGTAATCGGTGGACTGGAGCATTGTTGAGTTCGATGTCGAGAATAGTTCGTCTGTAATCTTCAATAGCATCCTTGATGGCGGTAATTGCGATGATGAAAATCAACGGAACAGCGTTGAGACCTGGGTTGACACCACCAAAAATTGGAAAGATCTATACAACGGTCAAGGATTGTTTACAACGATAACAAGGGTAGATCAATGAGGTGTTCAACTTACGACCAGGATAACCAAGAACAAGAAAAAGATGTTGGCAACGTTATGGAACTGGAACCACAAGTTTTTGGGAACGAAGGATATAGGCGTGTATTTGGCTGTTCGGATCTTGTTTCGCGTAAATGTTTGACTCGGATGGCCATTCTCGTCTAAAAATTCGCCTGGCAGAGGTTGGTTGAAGAACAACATCCGGTTCTCACTTTCCTCTTCCTCCTCAGCATCATCATTCTGGTCCTCGGGGTTCGCTTGCGGCGGTTGGCCATCATCACCTGGAGGGTCGGAGCCATCGGAGGGAGGGTTCTTCTCGTTAGAACTCGTCTTCTTATGCCCCATACGGTTAAGGAGAGAGCTGCGCTTGTTGTTGCTGCTGTTGACGCTCTTTCTTTGGGTCGCCCATCGTGATCTTTGAGTACCGTTGAGGGCCTGAGGATTCAGGTGACCGTCAGAGGTTGTTGTTGTGGTCATGGTGAAGTCGCGGGCAATCGCCCGATCGGCCCCTCGACGCCAGCCAGACTGGGGGGACTGAACGAATCGAAGTTGAGCGAGACGAGAGGTGTCAGATCAGGTACGGTACGTCGGTGCGACAGACTATCGAAGAGAATAGAGCAGGTGCAATTGAAGCAACACCAGCTGCTCGTCAAGAAATTATTATTGGCGACGACGGCGTGATTGTTTTGGTGGATAACGGCGTCGCCAGAGCCGTCTGAGAGTCGTCAAGACGTTGTAAGAAGGAGAACGTGGAGAGTAAGGTAAGGTTGTTGATGGTGACGAGGTGCGAGAAGGACGGGCTGAAAGTATGGTACAAGGGGAATTGTGTAAGCAAAGCAGAGCAAACAACGGGGCGGCAGGGGAAAAAAGCTACGGTGGACTTTGGAGAGACCCTCCCCGTCCCGTCCGCCAGTTAAAGTGACGGTCCGCCAAAGAGCCTGAGACTCTAGCAGCTAGGATGACCATTTCTGGGCGGTACCCGCTCGAGACAATCGCTGGGACTCGCTGGCGGGAGCTGTTGAAGGGAAATGGCAGTGGAGAGTGAGTGTCGGGGGCCGTGGGGCGTAGGCCTGTGGTGGGTGGGTGTGCGTGGGGAGTAATGATCCCGGTCCATCCGACGCACTTGTACCCCTTGAGTACCTTGGCTTATTGTGCATACAAATGCTTACCCTCATCTTTCTGACCGTACAGCCCTGGTAAGGCGGTGCAGTCACATTTCTACACAGGCACGTAAAGAACAGTCATCCAGAGCCATTGTACATCCACAAATCTCTGCTGTTCGGGCTCTACGAGCTTAGCACTAGCCGTCTGCTGCGAGTACTAACTATGCTCAGCTGTAACGGCTAAATCCCATATCCCGCCTCACAGCGACCTTGTCAACTCAACCCGGCGCCACGACATCTACCTAACTGAAGTCTTCCATCCCATCCATGCTTTCACACGAATAAGGACTGCCGTACCTCAGCCCTGGGAACACGGGCAGTTCTCTCGGGCGTCTCACGGCACAGTCGGCCGCTACAGATCCCCGACCCTACGTCCGTTTAGAACAGATGGGAAACTGCAATAGAACCTTGTCAGCCAGCAGGGATCGGTTTACCTTGACGAAAGCACAACAACACGCAAGCAACGGTATAGCAACTATCACTCACCAACTCATGCAAACTGAGCACCTCAATTGAGTCGCATCATTCTAAAAGCTCTTGCTGTCCATGCGCCAAACCACTACTCGGCCCTTTAAAAGCTTTGTTAGCAACTTCCTACGGCTGCATGCGTCTCCAGCTGGCATTTGCTGACCCCCTTGAAGCATCAGCCTACCCTTGCAAAGGGGGAAACCTGTAATAGGTCGCGTCTAAAATTTGTCAAGGGGCCTGTCAAGTCGTCGCCGTCCCTGAATATCCTTCAGTTCTTTCTGTCAATATTTATTGTTAGGTTTGTACAAGTGACCGCAGTGTTTCTCAGATCTTATCGTCAAGTATTTGTCTATGGATGGAAGCTCCGGAATAAACCATAGAAATTGACGTTTCTAGCTCCATCACTCCCGTCAATCGACTCCGCACACGGACATTTCACCCATCCGGCCGGGCCGTTGTCGTTGCGACCAAAGATGTCGATAGCTCGTATCTTGAAAGGCAGATAATAAGCTTCTATTCGCTGCAGCCATCACGACTAGTCCCCAACAAGAGCGTGGTTAATTGTCAACACCGTCATCATCGCCGCTTCTATCATTTCCCATGATCATGTAAGCCAGAAGAAGGACGGAGGGTTTTCATTAACATCCCGACCCTTGATTATCGAGCCTTTGGCTTGACCGCGTCAACGACCCTGGACAATCGACCGTTACCTACTGTAAGCCTAACGGTTGGTGGGCTTGTCTTGTTCGCATTGAACTCGCATGTGCACACAGAATTATGAGCGGTGACTGCACAAATCTCCTGACGAGGATCAGGGGAGGCTGCGCAATGAGAACAACCGGAGGGATTCGTCGTCGCACGAGATGAGAATGTTTTGAGGAGACTCTCCACTATTTTGTTCGTCCACCTTGTGCGATGATCTTGTTAGGTCCGGTCGCTTGGCGGTATTAAGATCCGGTATCCCGCCAGACTCCTTGGGCGATATGATCTAAGATCTTGGACTATCTGCTCCCTTTTAATGTTGGTTGCCCTCGATGGTTTAGATTGTGACATGGTAAAAGTGTGACAGGTTTAGAGGCATTCTGCATCTCATTCTGCGTGATTAACAGACGCTCAGCAACCTCGTGCGCAACCTAAGAACAAGCTTCGACCAGATCTTCGCGTGCTTGCCTCATCCAGAGATGGCGACAAAACCCAGCAAGCCCCACGCTTCAATGACTTTCCGCCCCCTCATCATGCAGGCATTCTCGGGTTTTTTGTTTAGCTATTTTCAGTCCAATACCTTAGGCAATCAATTCTGCTTGATCGTTCTTGGACGTCTAGAGCCCCGGGTTTTTACGAGCGCCTTCGTCTCTTGGATGAAAATATGCTTCTTGTCAGGCTCCGCAGATTCCGTTGTGTCTAAATGTTCCCTCCGCATTGTCGGGTTCACGGAGTTTGATTACGAGCGAGGGGAGCGCCACGGTTTGGTCCGCCAGTACTCAGCGGACGCTGAGAAATACTCAACGGGGGCTTACAAACAGCGGGGGTGGTGGCTTTCACGGAGTGACGGAGGGCACCAATTCGGCGCGGCGCGGCGCGGCGTCACCGTAGGTGATATCACGAATGACAGAAGTTGTCAGGAGTCAGCATCACCCCTCTGACGGTTGAGGGATTCGGTTCCACTTAGCATAGAACTGCACTAATATCGACGTTTCATGATTCAGCATAACTCCAACCTCACAATTCGATCAAGTTTACGGAGTATTGTGAACGCGCTTTCTCGAGCTATTTCCGCACGAGGGTTCTCGGGAAACCGATGCTCACATTCTGTTCTCTGCTCTTGTGGTGTTGCATCGCACCAACTGTTCTCTCTGGTGCCCTTGCGACTTTTGGCTCTATTGTCCTTGGGGTACATTCGAGTAACAAGAAAGGCTCCATCGTTCCCTTGTCCTGAAGCTCTAGTTCATCGCCGCTCAGGAGCGAGAGTGCTCTTTGCTCCCTGTTTCTTCAGCTCGAGAGGACCCTTGTTAGGGGTCTCCTACGGTACTGTAAGTAAGCCTACCATCTGCAGGTCCAAATTTCCAGTGACAAGGCGGGTAAGGGTTGCCAAAAATCACAAGCAAGGCAGTGAGACCAAGATTATGCTAACCACTCTAAATCAGCCATAGAGTAGATAATCACGTAGCAGAAAATCAGAAGATAGAGAAGCGGGTTTAGTCTACGTTGTCCTAGAGCTGTTACTATTCTGTTCAGATATCTGATCGCATAGATCAACTCAAGCATAGAATACCAAAATCGTATTCCGGTGTTTTTATAAATCTGAACCCCGGGACTGCCTAGGCTAAAGAGAAGGATGGATCCATAAATCCATCGCTTCTGAGCCAACCCTTCAAAAGCAAAGAATGGAACGCGCCGGGTTGTGCTGTGTCAGCCTCGGATTGGACGTTTGAGAAGGGTTCGCAAATGGCCCGTTATCGTATTCAAGGGCATCAACAGGCGCCATTATCAAAGAAGCATCGCGGCTTTGTCAAGTTCAGATGCCGAGATGATGGACGATGTGTGGCAGGTTGATATATCTGTTGGCACTTGGATGTTTCTACATCGCTGAAGTCGCACACAACAAGGCCAGTAACGAAATGAAAATGGGTGATGCATGTACTCCGTAGGCATTTCAGGGATCGAAGACGCATAGCATGCCAGACAAATGGGTCCAAACCCGATTTGATGATGTGTAACTCTTTACTGCATTATGATTTGTGCAGTAATAGAAACGAGAAGCGGGAATGAAGCCTTTGGCTTCATTCCCGACGATCATTCCCATTCTTCTCGGCGCAGTTGGCATTAAGCGCATACTATATAACCCCTTTCTTCGGCCATAGGCCACATGGGCGAAACACGCATGTGTCGTTGATAGATTGTGAGCCTGTGAGGCTTAATCCCACGGACGCCGCGTATCTCGAGCACGAGCATCTGAGCTAAAAACAACTGCTTTACGCCTGGAAGTTGATAAAGACCTGGTCAAAGCTGTGAGCTAGACGACCGATGACCAAGACAGGGACTCTTCTAGAAACTCTAGCCTCGAGAAAAGGGGCCTGTAGACCAAAGACTCCCCCTAGTCCCCTCATTCCATTAGCCACTTTCTTTTAATGAAGCGCCACAACGAGGAATGGTCTTGCGCCTCCGTGGCAAGCGGCCAACATAAGATCCTACTACATTTAGAAATCGTTTAGTATAGAGCTGGTCTAAGCACTAGACACGGTCGCATGACGCTGATGGTATTCACAACTTGATCAGCTATATCCGTAAGATTCTTTTTTTTTGCACAGCCACATCACATCAGCCACACTTATATGTACCTAGGTACTCACGTTGGTACCAGCGTCTGCTGCAACGCCCAAACGCGTCTAACCCAACCCATTAACGCGGTTAGCTCATCGTGACCCCCTCGTCTTGTACTTCCCGCTTCTCAAACCCTATACCTGTAATCGCCGGCTTTTGAAAGTGATTCCCATCAAGATCAGGCCCTCATGCTATAAGATATTCAATTATCATTCTACACACTTGTTATGAAAGCACGATCAACATGTCTCAAAAGGGTAAAAATGGAAATATTATGAGTTTCTTCAAGCCCGTGACAAGGTCTCAAACGCCCAAAGTCTCCAAAGCCTCAACACCAAACCCACCATCTCCGCAGCCGCCCTTATCCCCGCTGGATCATAAGACGACAACCCCTGTCAAGAAGGCGGCACCGTTACCCCGGGACCGCGAGATCCAAGCCTCAGATGATGAAGATGATTTTGGATCATCGTCAGATGACTCGCTCGAGGATCTATCCACAATCATTGGACGAGGACGCCCAGGGAAGGGAGCTCGGTCTCCTAACCGTAACCCCTTTGCGACCCCAAAGGCCAAGAGAACTGCGGTTGAGTTTCATGCCTCCCCGTTGGCGATAATACCGAAGCACAAATTCGACCTGAAGGCGCTGGCCAAAGATGCCCGCCAGGACGATGCGACTAACGCAAGCTCCATGAGGGCCAAGGCTTTCTCAGAGCTCGATGTTCAAGGAGACGAGCGTATGACGACAGAAAAAGCATCACGGGATGTGATGGAAGACATTTTCAAAAACAGCACCGGCCAGGATGCCCAGAAAGTTATAAGAGCAGTTCAGAGATCAGAGCCTGGCCAGTCACAACTTCGGTACTGCTTCTTTCGTGAAGAGTATACACCACCCTCTCCCAAGGCTGCCCCCAAAAAGTTCAGCAAAGGACCTTGGAAATTGTTGACGCAGGGTGATCACCAGACTCGCGAACAGCATCTGGCGTCTGGAGTACCTTTGACTCTCCTCCATTTGCAAGGGGGATTACCAGATGAGCTTTTCGAATGGATCTTGGATCAGCTTTGCATACAAAAGTCAGCTCTTGTCAGGCAAGAGTATTGCAACCTACTCAGCAGCTGCCCAGGCCCAATTGAGCGGCTTATCACGCCACGGCGACTGGAGGAGTTGTTTTATCGATTCGGTGCCTCTCCCGAGCTTGAACAAAGAGACTCCGAGCTGAACCTTCTGAAGCCCGGCGCTGAGCCTTATGAAGGACGCGACTGGTCAGCTCTCAGTTCCCTTTTATCACTCCTCGCGGCCATATCATCATGCATGTCTCAAGAATGCATTATCTATACATCACAGACGCTGCTACGTATGTCAATGGACAGGTTCTTGATATATGACATTACTCTTTTGATCACCTACGAAACTGCCATCGAGACTCTCCTCGAAGCTATTCCTCAACCTAGCTGGGACACTTTTGTGAGTTGCGCTGTGAACCGGCTTGTACGGCTGTCACTAATGTATATAACAGTGCTTCGAAACTTGTGCACTGTTGCACACTCTAGTCAAGGCTCAGTATGTAAGAACGAATGCTCTAGCATGCCTGCCAATCAGCAGAACCAGGACTCATGAGTTGAGGCGACGGCTGGCAGTGGTGTTCCTGTTCGACGATACAGCCTTGGGACGCTACCATCCTGATGATACAGTCACTGTTCGCGGCATCATCGAGCTCCTAGAACATGACGACTTCTTCGTTGGGCCCCAGACAGACTTTACCGAACTACAAGCCAACATCATTCTCCTCAATATTGCAATAGATGACGGTTCGTTTGCTCCATCTGATGACCCGGAGAAGGAGAGGCAATTCAACTATGATATCGACGAGCTCGCAGTTCGACTGAGGGAGATTTGGCGGAAGATCAATGATGCGGGCATGAAGCTCGCACGTACGGAAGCCAAGAGTGTCATAGAATGGGTTCAGCAGCGACTTGCACACTCGGTTCGCACACGCAGAAAGGCAAAGACGAGCATCTTCGATCGTCCAGGTCAGAGGGAAGATCCCTTTCTTCCAAAGCAGCAGGATTACATGAAGAACTTTCTGCGCAAAGCCCCAGAGAATGCCTTGGACAAGGTGGCAAAACAATCCCCTTCAGAAACGGAAGAGGTTTTTCACGAAGTAAATGACGCGGACACCATTGTGGTCAAGTTCAAGTGATGAAAAAAAAGCTCAGGACAGGTGTATAGCATCCAGGTATGCGGTGATTCACTAGGTGTTATTTGTAGCTAGTCTTTGACCGTGTGATCAATTCTACGACGGCCAAGTCCCAAATCAGTCAAAACAAGTTAAACACACAATACACAGCCTCTAAACTACAAAGCACAGACTGACTAACAATGCGGGTCGCGGATGGTTGAAGAGTCTCCCCGATCGTGCACTCATCGAAGCGGGCTGGAGTACAAGTAGAGGCACCCATATAGAGATATTTATAGCGGCCGGAGGGGTTTAGTCGAAGAACTTGCGGTTAGGATTCTTGCCGAAAAGAGCCTCTCGCACTGCAGGCGCAGCAGACTCTTCCAACAGTCGCAACCTAGCCTCGAAGGTGTTGTCGATGTCGATCTTTCCGCTTCCGCTGACGATGACCACACCGCCGGCACTGTGCCTTAGTTAGCTCTCCATATCAAAAGCCTTTTCGAAAAGAGTATCACTTACATTCCCTCGGGGAGAGGGTCATCCTCCTGGATCTTTGCCGTTATATCCTTTCCAAGCTCCTTCTTGAACTCCTTGGCGGCCTCCTCGATAGCCTTCTTGACGACATCGAAGTCCTTCTTACGCGCACGAACCTGCAGCTCAGGCTCGTTGAGAGCGTAAAATCCCTCGAGGAGGAGACCCTTGAGGGCTTTCTGGTACTTGCCCTTGTCCTTGGCACCCTCAGCGAGCTTCTTCTGGGCCTCCTCGAATATGTTGTCGAGCAGCTCCTGGCGGGAGCCGAGGACCTTGAGCCGCGTTTTGTTGGCGACGGTGGAGCGGGTGATCTGCTGGGACATGGTGGCCTGCTTGAACTTCTTCTCGTACTGGCTGTCGATGGCGTCTGTCTCCTGGCGGACGAGCTTGGATTTTTCGATCTCGAACTCCTCGTTGGCCTTGATCTCGATCTCGCGGGCCTTCTCCATGGCTTCCTGCTTGATGAACGCCGTCATCTTGCTGAGCTCATTGTTGACCTGTATGGGGGATTGCGTGTTAGAAGGACTGGTGAGACGGACGACGGTATGCGTCGTAGGGGTATGCGTACCTGCTGGTCGGACAAGGCGTGTTGCGACATGATGGGCGGATTTATTTAGCTCAAAGGAGGTTTCGGGAGGTAGAAAGATATAAAGGATCGAGACCTTTACAGGGTCAGAGATGGAGCGATAAAAGGCTGGCGATGGCCTCTTGTTGGTAAGGTCGACGATGGACTATGATGGAGTTGGTAGCTGTGATGTGACGCCAGCCGCCCAAGACCCAACCTACCAGCTCTACCGGTAGCTGCATCTTACTGTGCTCCAGCAGGGAATCGCCTGGAGCTTGGGTGGTCAAGCCACAGCTGTTCTCCACTGAGGTAAGGTACTATTTAGAGTCTAGGTACCTATACTCAGCTACCGCCTGATGACGATTCTCTAACTCGAGGCAATTACAACCCTACTGTCGTTTTATTCTACTCAAAGTGGTCTTTGATGCCTTCAATACCAAAGAACCATGTGTTTACTCAGGTCACCAGTAGAAGTATCATCTTTGACGCCAACCACCAGCCTGATCATTAGTAGGTACCCAGCGCATTGCGTTATGTAACCGCACAGCCACTGTGGCTGGTCGGTCTCGTGTTGGAGCTGCATACCTCTACTCACGTCAGGTGTCCCACGACACAAGCTTGTACGCCTCCGACTTTCTTATTGATTAGTTTGAATCCGAGACATATCGCATCGAATTAAATACCTCTTTTCAATTTCAGCATCTTTTGGTCCCCCTCCCTTCAGGTGCCCGGCATCAACCGGCAGACATATCCCGTCGGCGACAGCCCGGCAGCCTCCCGCGTTGGTAGTCAGTTAGTTACCTATCGCTGGCGCTTCGACAAGCCATTCGGCCTTGACCCCTTCGAAACGAACATATCCCTTACGATTTCAGTGACACGAAACGGCCTTTACACTAAAAACATTGCCTATGCGACGTTTCAACAATCCGCCTCAACTCTTCCTTGCCAGATGACCTCGGACCTGGCACTGGCGCAATGGGGTTGCTTGGCGGCATCTCTTCTGGAGGGAGCATAGCTGTACGTTGCGTGCAGCGCTCTGATGGTGGACGAAAGTGCTAATACTGTCGATTGCAGCTAGGAATTATTGTTGGACTGCTATCGACAAGTGTCCAGAGTCTTGGTCTGACCTTGCAACGAAAGTCGCACATACTCGAAGACGAAAAGGGACCTCACGATGTTCGACGGCCACCGTACCGAAGGAGGAGATGGCAGATCGGCATGGGCATGTTCATCGCGGCAAATCTCCTGGGGAGCAGCATCCAGATCTCGACACTTCCGCTCCCCGTTCTTTCAACCCTGCAGGCTGCAGGCCTTGTCTTCAACTCGATATGCGCATCATTGATTCTCAGCGAGCCTTTCACAAAATGGTCATTCTCTGGTACGGTTCTTGTCACCACAGGTGCTGTGTTGATCGCCATCTTTGGAGCTATCCCCTCGCCGGCGCATGATTTGAAGGAGCTTTTGGCCCTTATGGCGAGACGGCCATACATCATTTGGATGATCCTCCAGGCGCTGTTCGTCTTTACTCTTGCGCTAGCCATCGACGTGATTAACAGCATGTCGAGTCTTTCTCACGATGCCCGGTTTCGACTAGCTCGAGGAATTACATACGGTGTCATCAGCGGAGATCTCTCCGCTCACGCCCTGTTGTTTGCTAAGTCCTCCGTGGAGCTGGTTATAAAGACCGTCGCAGGACGTAACCAGTTCGTGCACTGGCAATCATGGGCCATTGTCCTAGCTCTCGTAACACTGGCTCTCTGTCAGCTTTACTATTTACACCGGGGCCTCAAACTGGTTTCGACCTCGGTTCTTTACCCTTTGGTTTTCTGTGTCTACAATATCATTGCCATCCTAGACGGCTTGATATACTTTAATCAGACAAGCCTAATATCACCCCTTAGAGCATGTCTCATCGCCCTGGGAACAGTCATTCTCCTGTCTGGCGTGCTAGCGTTATCATGGCGCCTAAGCGATGAGCAGCATACACCCGGCGTAGGCCAGTCGTCTCTCGCACCTGGCCTCGGACTTGTGGAAGACACTGAGGAGGAAGAATCTCTTCTTGGCTCAGATAACGCCGTTGCCGATGAAGTTTCAACACCGCATACATACCAGACCTTCCCACCTGCGATTGACGAAACGCCATTGGTACCCGCTCGCAAGAGAACCCCCCGATGGGCTGAGCGAGCTGAGATATGGGGCGAGTTAGAGGATAGGGATGAGCCCAGTACTTCGGGCAATAGGCGGCGGTCTAGTACACTACCGCTGCATACAGAATCATCACCTTTGCTACCGGCAAAGAGGTCTCTAATAGGTGGCCCTGGCGCAGAAGAGTCCGGTCCAAGCACCGAATCTACACCACGAAGGCTGGCCCGACGACGGCGGAAGAGCACAGGCTTTCCCGGCCTTGTCGCCCGCCGACATCAAAGAAACAGAAGCTCCACGGATTCAGGCACGCTCAACAACATCCTTTCAATGAACTGGTTCAGAAGCAGAGGCCGGCAGCCGTCGCGAGCTAGCACCAGCGACGGCTTCATCAGGGGCACCGCATCCCAGCAGGACGGCGCTGAGGCAAGAGGCGATGCAGCTGTATAAATACAAAATGTCTATCATCTAGCATTCTGGAGTTGTGACAGAGGAAGGGAGGCGAACGAAAGGCGTTTTCTTGTGTAGAGTTTCTTCTGAGTTTTTGATTAGTGTCTGGTGACAAGGCTCATGGGTTGTAAATAGATAGCCCTTTGCACGCCTGATGTTTATATGTATACATTTTTTTAGGGTCCAATGAATGTTACTGATAGCAACACATGTCGCCAATAGAGTATGAGTATCTTCTCAAACTACACGTGTTGACTCTTCCTTGAGTCCTCCTCAGGATAAGGAAGGCACAACCTCTTCCAGGATCTCGTATCACAACTGCGTCGCTTTTCGTACGTTTAGATGTTTGCTTGTCCATACATAGAAATTCTACAAAGTCTCTGTACTCTAGTCTTTGTGGGCCTGGCCCTCCAACACCATCATCCCATCTAGCAAATATTAGTCGGCCAGAGCCTCGCTCCATCCATATGAGCGAGAAAAATAACAGCAATAACTCCAATTTTCCTCCACGCTCCATACTCCAAGACCATCAACTCCGCTGCCCCACCATATCTTTTCAGTTTTGGCAATGAAACCATGCATGCAGGTAGATATGAACTCCAAATGCCCCCTTAGTGATACAGCCGTACTGAACAGATAGTGCGCCGAGGAGAAATAAGAAGTGAGGCGTTGCAAGATGATGAAACCCATCTCCACGACGTAACCCTTCTGCGCTTGCTGTTTCAGCTATCCCATGTCCCTCAGATAGATACTTAATAAAGATAGATAGGCGAGAACTTGAACAGTAACTGGTTCGCTGCGTCGTCTCCAGTGTGGCAAAAATAGTTGTATAAATACGGTTGATCGATAGGTGGACAATTCGAAAAAAGATAGAACCGGAGGTGTGATCGAAACTAAAACATAACAAAGACCTTCCTTCTAAATGCAGACTTGGTCTAGGAAACTCCTTCAGCCGAGTGAATGTACAGGTATCAGAACATGACCAGGGACCGACTTTCCATTGGCGTTAAGTGGAAACGAGGCTGTAATGATGCGATAATGCTCCAGCAGTAAAGTGTAGCTGATAATGGTTATCAAACAGGTGGGTTCTTCTTTGCTTCGTCAAAAGGGTAGTTGCTTGGTACTCGCTTAGGTTTGAAATAAGTGCGTCGCTCGCTTGCGATTAGATTAATGACTGGGAAAGAGTGTGGTATATACGTCGGCTGCTTGTATTAACACGAACTCGTAGAGTCCTAGACACGGCTCGTGCTGGCTCGGCTGCGTTCATCCTCCTCTTCCATGACATCACTCAGCCGGGTAGGGTGGTGATGGCGCGGGACTGTCTCCCAGCCAGGAGTTCCATATCCTTGACCGGAGTAATCTTGAGGATCTGAGTATGCGCCAGTCCACTGACCACCGCTGCCGCCGCCTCCTCCTCCTCCAGTAGAGGTCGAAGGAGAATCTTGTTTACCGCTGGGTGGGTTGGTGGTGGCGGGTGTTGCATACTCTTCTGCTTCAGCATCAGAACCGGAATAAGTGGAGGGTGGTCCGGCGAAGGGAATCTTATTTCCTTGGGCATCCAACAGGAAGTTGCCGTTTGCATCAATCACGTACTCACCTTCGCTGTAACCACCCTCTGACACTGGTGCTTGGAGGCCACCACCCTGTTGACGATATTGTTCGCCAGCGCTCGTCGTGGGAGGCTGGCTTTGGGGAGATGATGTCGTTTCAGGCGGATAACCCGATCCGTATTCAGCCTGATAAGCCGCTTGAGCTCGGCTACTTTGATGTCGGCCAGGACCACCTTGGGTCATGGGAACAACCTGAACGCCTCCGACAATGGTGGGTTGTCCCGACTGGAGAGACAATGTTCTGTCACGCTCCTCTTGCTCACGTCGTCCCAGTTCCTCCCATGCTCGTCGCGCTTCTTCCTTGGATATGGATAGCTCCTTGCGCATCTCCGCAAGCTGTTTCTGAGCTTTGGAAGTTCCACGCTCGTTTTCAACAGCTTCCCGGATAGCGTCGGCTCGGCCACGACGCTCTTGATCCAGGGCAGTCTCCAGCATGGCATTTACTTCCTGCGCGCGCTCCAGTTCAGCTCGAGTTTCAAAGAACCATCGCTGAAACTTTCGCTCAGAGCTTGCGCGAAGACGCTGGAGCTCAACAACGGCATGGAATAGATTAGCTCCCGCAGCAGACAAGTCTGTAACCTGACGGGCCAGCTGTTGATTCAAAGGATCACGGTTTAGGTCATCCTTGTTCTGTTCAAGTTTTCGAATCCAGTAGCTAGTAAGCCCTTCCCAATGAGCGGATAGTGTTTCCCACCGCTCAAAAGCATGAGGGAAGGAGTTCCGTGGCTTTGAGCCACCAGCACCTCCATGGCTTCCGCTCTCTGCGCCTGGCGCAGCAAAGTTGGATTGCGTTCCTGGTGTCGGACCTGTAAAAGTTTGAGGGGGCGGCTGGTTTGTAGTGCCAGATCGCCCGGGTCGAGTAGGTGGTACTTGTGAGGTAGTGTTTGCCCGTGGGCGGGCTGATGTGTTATCGGAGGCGGCTTGCGCCTGTCGCTGGGGGTTCATGGATTGGCGCGCTTCCGCGTCAGTAGTGCCCTGCCCAGCAGCAACGCCAGCAGATCTACGCTGTTCCTCTGCTCTCCGAGCCTGCTCCAATATGCGCGCCTCCTGCTCAGCTCTCTCACGCTGTTGCGCCTCTGCCTCGGCGCGTTGTCGCGCTTCTCGAGCTGCGCGCTCCTGCATGATCATCCTTGGGCCCCTAATCCCGGATGGAGAGCTCGTTTGACCAGGAGCCGCAGCAGGACGGAAAGGAGAAGCGGCCGGTTTGCCATTGGAGACTGGAGGCATGCCTCCAGAGGCCAGAAGGTCGGCCATACTTGCAGATTCCTCTTCAAGATCTGGAGTGAAGGGATTGGGGTTGCGCAGCGCCTCCTCGAGTGCGAAGAGGATGGCGCTGTGGGTATGCTTGGAGATCTTAACTACAGGGTGCGGCTCTGGGAAATTTGCAGATACGGAAGAAGTTTGTCTAAGAGGGGACTGCGGATGCTCAGAAGACACCTCGTCAGGGTCCTCTGTCAGGTCTTGTGAGAGACGTCGGCGGGGTCGGGGAGCTTGAGGCGGCGCTGAACGAACTGGGATGAGTCCCAATACAGTGGGATGGTTCTCCGGTAGGTCGTCAACAGGTGCGAGGGTCGCCTTGGGTTCAAAGCCGAGCGAAGCAGCCGCAATATGAACTTGACGGGGCTCAGGGGCTGGACTCGGAGGTGCGTCAAATTTAGCAGTTCGACGAAGACTTCGGGGCGTAGAGAGTCGCTCGATAGGATCCGACGTCTGATTGAGCAGCGGTCGTGGGCTGGAGCTTGGGATATTTGACTGCTGGCGTTGCTGGTGCTGGGTAGGGGTCGTGGGCGCGTTAGGGTCGTGACGGTCGTAAGAGGCAGATGATGAACGAATTCTGGTCACTTCTGCGGCGCTGAAAGGGCGAGGAATTGGGGTGCGAGAACTCGACAAGGTGAAGGCTCACCAGCGGGCGCTGGTGGTGTGTTGCGTTGCGGTGGAGGTTCGTGATGGTGGAGTGGGGGAAGCTCTTGATGCGTTGTACAAAGTCGGGTTCTGTTCGAGTTGCCAACAGCTGAGCAGATCAGAGCAGAGTAACCTGACTCAAACTGAGGAAGACAGTAATGGTCTCGGGAATGACGACTAAGTCTCAGTCCAGTCTGAGTCTACTCGAAACAGGGCCGAGAGTGTAATTGCCCGACTGGAATGTTGAGGCGAGCGAGGTTAAGGTAAGAGTCGAGTCGGGTGAGTCTAAGTGCGGGCCTAAGAGTATGGGCATCGGCTGGTGATGTCAAAAAAAAAAAGCTGGTGGCAGGGAACCAAAGTTGGGCCCAAAGCTGGAAAATTGGGGGGGTTGGTGCTATGCTAGTAGGAGCTGCAGTGGCCGCCCACCAGGCCAAGGTCGAGACAAGCCCAGAGGCCACTAAGAGATGGGCCACTAACAAGAGAGTATCTCGAGCTGCAAGCACTTCGCGGCGCACAACGCACGCGCACGCGATGTGTGAAATTCAATTCCCAGCTCGAGGGATGATCGACCGCTGGCTGAAGTAGCCGATTGCTTGTTGCGATTGATCTTGTAGAAACGACGCGATTATAATGCGTGCAATCACATACGCCGCTGCCGGGATGCAAGCGCAAACGGCAGGTTAGGCTTGTTCGCCTGTCAGATTGCGCGCGCGTGGCCGTAGAATTAATTGATGGCTTCGTTTGGTCGGCAGTATTGTTCTCTTGTTCGTCCAGCGAATCTGTTGCCAATTCGGTCTGTAATCGCCCGCGCAATGGCTCAAACGTTGTCGCGAGGCCGTCATGCGCAGCTCGGAGCCCGTAAGAGCTGCAGAAGCAAAGCAGCTAAGTAAATCGAGCGGCTGGGAAAGCAGAAGTAAGGGCGACGCGACGCCAACATGCTCCTGCTCACCTCACAGGCCAATGGCGTGTCTCTGAAGGACTTGTTATCCACGCATGTGTTGGGATATCACCATCATTCGCGACGGGTCATTTTTTGAGCGCTGATGATGAGATATAAGTAGGTGAAAGTTAAGGTGAAGGTAAAAGTTGGAACGGGAGAAGAAGCCCAGGAGCATGAAGCAGGCGCGCACTGACGTAGGTCCTGTACCGACTAACTTACCTTAAGAAGTTGCGCTGCGCTCGTCCCCTCGACCAACTCGCACCGCCGCGCCGAGATTGATGACTTAATTAGGTAGTCGCGCCAGATTTCTTATTTGGTCATGGAAGGAAAGGAAGTTCGACCAAGCTCTGTTAATGCAAATAATGCTACCTCTTTACTTAAGGCGTGGCTAGGATCGAGGGTTATCCTCTCTTGTGGCACTAGCATTGGCGTGCGAGATTTCACTAATAGCGACAGCCTTGCTATATTTCGCTTTTATTCAACTAAAACTTCCCCCCCCAATTATGTGTAAACTGAAGTCGAGTTCCTTTGTGCTCGTCGACTTGCTCTATCTTCAACGTTGAAGTAGGTATACCCCCTAGGAACTACAGCACTTCCCATCTCCTCTTGTCTAATACGATATACCAAGTACGACAAAGATAAGAGGGAATGAACAATCAATCTGATTACAGAGGAACATTTGCCGAAACTACCTAAATTGTCTCTTTTGTCAGGCGTTGTCTCGGGACTGGCGTTCGACCTGTCTACCCATTTCATTGTCTGACTTGATATTTGAAGTCTGTAATTTAGAGCTTCAGCAATCCAAATCTCGTCTCATCTCATCTAACTTACCTCACTAACAAAGAGCAGTCTTGATTGCTTCTTTCGCTTCTCATAACACTAATCATTATCGCACCACAGCAGCGCGTAATGTGGGCAGACTGCGGGCTTGGTCTTCTCTTGCAGGCGCGTCGCAGGTCGGTTGAGAGCTTCGACCACCAATTCCCAACATGTCGAGCCGTCAGAATGTTTTTTTTTTTTTTTCACTCATCTCAGCCGCCCCTGAAGAGCAGGGTTCAACGTGGAAGCAGAGACGAGGCGAGGCGAACGGTGCCATTGGCCCTTCGCTCCCGGCCGAAACCACGTCGCACTACAGAGTACGGATACCTACTCCGTAGTTAGGGCTCATCTTGTCAGGACTTGTCGTCCATCACCGGGTCCCGGATCTTTATCCCGAATCCTAAGCCGCTTGCTTATTAGCTCTCGCCCAGCCCCCCTGGTGTCAGCCCAACTCTTCCTTTACCGTATTTAAGGAGAGCTTTCTATTCTCCACTGCACCGAGTAGCTGGTTGACTTGGGCGAATTGGGAGGTGGAAATGGGGCCGAGTGCAACGCTGTGTCATGGCGTTAAAGCAGAACAACGGTTGTCTGTCTGCCACGTTTCCTACAGCTGCATGCCGTTTGCTGTTTCGAGGTTGTCTGCCGACTTTAGGTTTGATATAACCGTCAGTTGCATATCCAACCCTAAGAACATGCGAGCATAAAATCTAACGGTCAGTAGATATCGAATTGATCACTGGAATCTCAATAACAACGTCGTAAGAGCAAATCATCACACATCCATCAACCAGCCTATCCCTCATGTGGTCTGGAGGGGCGGGAACCACGGCACGCCCCGTTCTTGGGGTCCTCAACTTCCAATCAGAGTCTCGTTCCTGGGCCGGTTCGAGCTTGAAGCTGAAGCTTAGGAGCTGGAGGCCTGGGACCTGGATTTGAGGCTCGCGTGCAAACTGTCATGGCCAACCTCCGGATGTCACGTCTTCATAAAAACCCAAGTGGTTTTTAGACGCCCTTCAGACCCTGGCCTTGCTCATTTCCGTGTTCTCCTTAAGCGCCTCGCGGGTATCTCGCATGCTTTCAGGGATCGTTGATCTTCCTGGTATCTTCAATGCTGCGTATTTCGGATCCTGGAAACCTGCTGTTCGAACACAAGGCACATGGCAAAGGTGACTTGATCTATTCGCCGCGCGCGTTTCGGGGTAACAAGATTCTATCCCTTCAGCTGGCTTTTAGCTTGCCCGATCGCTTGAGACAGTCTGATGAAATGTGGTGATTATTGATTATTCTGTGAGCGGGTCTGTCGCTGTTCTGTAGGGTAACTCCTCGGCAGAGGGTGTGTCATTGTCAGGGTGCTTCCACACTCAAATGGTTCCGTTTGGAGGCGGTAGGCTTGTCTAACCCAATAGTCATGTTTTACAGATTGAATATCCCTTCTGATACCATGAGATGCTATCGGTAGGTTATCTGTATCAGATAGTACGTCGGAATGAAGTCGTATGGTTGGCCATGGCTGATTTCTCGTTGTTTCTGAACATCTTCAAACATATTGAATCGAGAGAAAAGGGCCTGTAAGTCTTCAATAGCCTTCATCTTGATTGAGTGCAAAATCTCAAATGGCGAGATAGGTATGGAGGAAGACCACAAGTTTAATGAGCCCTTCGCTTCTTATAACCACTCTGAAATCTAGCAGAGCTGAGAGTGTCTTGGGTGATCGAACGATCCAGCAGAGCCCGATGGTGGTTGCAACCAAGAAACACTGCCTCATGAAAGGCATCCCTACTCATACAACCCGTTCCTGAGATATCTGATCCCGCTATTGGACGAAAAGTACCATTGCAGCCACCTCACCGGACGCCTCAAGAGTTGTGAGTATGCTCCATCGATATTGCTGAGATGGTTCCTAGACAACCAGCTTATCTCGAACAGAATCGAGCAATGAGCAGGTCAACCAAAGAACCGATAGGACGTTCCCTGATGTAGATCGGTTGTCTTGCTGTGCAAAGGGTGTGACTGTCTCCGCAGTCCACCATGGAGAATCTGCCAAGATCGAGTTTCAACAATATTTATTCGTAAAGACCGTATCCTATAAGGTGCTGGATGTTCAGATGAATTAACTGTGCACGCAGAAGAACTAGTCACTGTTCGTGCCCCCTTCAAGCTCTCTAGTTTGGTATAGGGACCTCTCCCAATGTCTCAACATTGTGCACAGCTCACATACGACCGACATGCAAGCACACATCCTCCCCGCGTCCCAGCTGACCGGCCGTAGGGTAATCGATCTTGCGCTTATTCGATCGAACCTAGGTATGTGCCACACGCAAGGTGTACCTGAGAACAGTGAGATGCTTCCTCGTCGGTCGAGCACCTTCGCCATTCCTCTCCTCGACGAAACACCAATGTTTTGACGTCACGACTGATGCCCTGCGTGGGTATGAGGGCAGAAAACACCACAATCGCCGATCGAAGATTGAGAGAAGCCTATGATTGAACGACTGAGTGCTGCGAGCCCCTGGTCCCGGCATCGTAGCTGATAATCTGACACAAGACCCTTCTAAGACACGCATTGCTCAAACTGTCGAGAGAAGGGGGCACTGGGGCCGAAAGCTGTCAGAAGCTCTGGGTGCTAGTTCCGAGGCGCTGAGCGCAAGGGGCTCAATTCAACATCTGCTTCTTGCAGCACAAAACTCATCGTTTTGCTGCGGAAACTTTCAGATGCGGGGGAAAAGGTCCAATGCCACAAAAAAGTCGAGGGAGAGACACAAAATGCACAAAAACAGGGAGGAGCTCGGCTGAGGTGAAGGGGACCCTGCGTCTGTGACAGCTCAAGAGATGTGCAGACTAATGCAGAGTGCAGCACATAGTCAAACAACATCTGCCAGTTGATGGTTGACAGGTTGAGAATTTTAAGTCAGGGATAACGGTTAGTCTCTCTATCATCTTGTACTTATCACTTTTCAGTATCGCTTTGGATATCTGTAGGGAAATGTTCAGGCAGGGCAATGCTTAGCTCACTATACCTAGGTAAGTAGTTAACTCTGTCTAGCCTATCTCGACTGCCCTCGGCTTTCGCTCTGCAAACTCTCCCTTGACACCAACACTCGCCTCTTTCTAGCATCACATCACGACTCGTTTCTCTTGGAACAGTCTTCAACTCCGAGAACGTAACGGGAATCGCCGGCCTATGCATCCAGACAAAATCGAACCTTCTCTTCACCCACCAAAAGCGCGTTGCTAGGCTAAACGGCCACAATGTTTACTCAACCACGGTTGATCCGACGGTATTCTGAGCTATCGGAGACAAGTGTCTCACGACTCCACTCAGAGGCCGCGCAGGTTTCTCATCTTCTGGATAAATCAAGCAGGGAGGATACCTCTGCAGTCCCAGCATCGGCAGCTGCCGTGTCTATGTCTGACCGTGTCAATGAGCTCGACTCGTGTCCCGTCTAATCCAGCTGGTCCAGGTCTTGCTCGTCTGCATATTGAATACCTTGTACAGAGTCTGGCCTGTTGATATGCTTCAGCTTAGCAGAACGCTCAGACGCGTGTCACGCCAAGCGTGCCAACACACGCTGCCATCATTTGCGAGGATGCCCCATGAGAACAGAGGAGAATAACGCCATGCCGTCTGGTACAGGCTACCAGTCTCGGCGACACTACGGTCCTCATCACCAACAAAGGATGAAACTGCTTGAAGAAGCTGGCCAGAGGCTCTGAACACCAGCCTCTTCGCTGATCGGTACATTCTCCAGAGACCAAACCTCATTAGTCCCGTGTCTCGACCCAGGACTATGGACCCGATTCCTTGGAAATCTGCCGATGTGTCCCAAGGGATGATCACAGCCTGTGCTGAATGGAGACACTAACCAGTCTTGCTTTGAGTAAACAATTCAGATACAAGGAATCAGGCTCGTTGAGGCCATCTGTATGCGAGCGCGCCATACCATTGCCGTTTGAAAGGCCTTTATTGTTTATTATTATTTTTTGGGCCTCACATGGACGAGTCGAGTGTGCTGGGCTGTGTGACTGCCCGGGTTTCCCCTTTGTTCCTCATGAGTAGGCCTATTTTCGTCCCTTTTTTTTTTCTTTTTCTTTTGTGTACGGATCCATTTCTCCTATCCGGATCATTATCTCGAATTGCTTCTTTCTATAGAGGATGCACCTACGGGACTTGGCATCACCTGCCAAACAGGCCACAGCAAGTGCAGCAAAGCAAATACACCTGCGTCTTCAGCAGACTCGTAAGAGTTTACTGCAAGTCTGAGATGGGGGAAAATGACAGCCGGAAACATGACGCAAGGGACATCTCGCGTCTGCATACCAAACCCTCGAGGCCCGAGCCCAAACTAGCTCAAGCCCAAGCCCTTGGACAGGATGCAAGTGCCGGAATGCTCGAGGTTGTCTGACAGGAGGGATGGCTAGACTTAGCAGCCCCTCTACCCAGGAATGCCCCTCCAAGTCAAGGGGGCCTGCTTGATCGACATAGACACATGCAATGCAACACCATCAGGTGGGTGTGGTGGCCCCACGCTTGTGTTTCAACGTCCTTTGACAGCTCTGCTCTGCTTGCACGTCTATTTGTATATCATGCCGGCTGCATCCCTGGTTTATTCACTTCGATACCAATATTGTTGCAAGTTAATTTCATGCTGCCAATTCATCGATCCACCATGGAGCGCTCTGGTAGATTGGCCGATCTCAAACTCGTCTCCAAGTATTACCCTGTCACCAACTACTCGTACCCTCAACAGCCGGAGCGCCCATCGCACTATGTCAGAAGTCGCTTCTCTGACGACAGGTCGTCATTGGGATCCGAGGGGTCTTCACCCAGTCTAATCGACGACCGGACAGATTCAGAAGTTTCTTTGGACGACGACTATCAATACCATGCTCATGCAGCCGAGCTTTGGGATAGCTTCTGGCTTCCCAGCAAGACCAACAATTATGAGCTTCAGTCACGAAAGCAATATCCGGCCTTGATCCCATCTCCCCAACAGCAGCGAAAGCAAGCAGAAGAATGCCGTATCAATGCATGGCCTCTAGGTGAAAATTCTCGGAGTCGAAGTCGAAAGCCTGAGGCAACATATTCTCCCTTTCCAAAGCCGCTTCCACTTCCACCACGAACTGCACCACTGGTTCCGTCATGGCAATGCTCTCGAGATGCGAAGCAAAAGCCCCAACGCCCACCTCGTCCACACGAAGAAGTCTATGTCTTCCGCTCCCTCCAAAACTCACCACTCGCTGCGCACTTTGCTATTTCCCCAGACTCACACAAGACGACATTCTCACGTCCCACCACACCCAAGGAGAATCGTCCAACAACATCGCTGGAGATGCGAGCTCCGATACATACGGAGGCTGATTCCTATTTTGAAACGGCTTCACGCCATCGTTCTGCCACGCAGCTTTGTCCTCCAGAATCCCAGCCACCCGCTTCTGTCATGCTCACAAAGAAGTCCCTCCCTTGCATGCGGCCGCTTCCGCCAACGCCACAACCAGAGGCGGAAGAGGAGCTGGAGGTTGAGCCCCACTCCGTCTTTGAGTACGATGATTCTGATACTGAGTCTGGGGGACGCTCATTCTGGTTTCACCGTCGGTCCGCCAGTGACCAACGGAAGACGGGACATCGAACTGCCCCTTCGTCACCACGCAAGCGGCAGAACGATGTAATAGGGCGAATGCTAGGACGACGCAGCAGAAGCTGACTATCACTTAACGTCTGTTCACACTTCAAAACTTTCTTTTTTGTACTTGATACCAACTATGACTGTCTCAACGACCTGCGGCAATGCTTTGTCTCTTTTCACGAACTGAGTGGATATTTCCACCGCACGTAACGACGTTGTCAGACGCAACATGATTATTTCAACGACTTTTCTTACGGATCAGCGCCGAGACAAACCAGCATGGAGTTCCGGATAGCCCTCAGATTTGGGTTTGGGCGAGTGGCATACAAACCGCTCCTTTGTTCATGATTTCTTTCTTCTTTCTTCTTCTTTCCCCCCTCCCTTTGTTATACTGGTCGTAGCTCAAATAGCCAGAAGCGCTCACACGAATGCCAAATCAGAGCAGGTACAAAAGGTGGCTGAGTCTTTGATTAACAAACAAAGGTGCGGAAACGCTCAAACTAAAGGGACGGACGTGCGTTCTCATAAAAGAACATTCCTTGTTTGAGTCCGGCAAGACCAAAAAGGAAAAGGACAACGGGGAGTTTTACGATAGCGAATTCTTTGTATGAGCTAAACATCCAACGTTTATTACCAATAAAAGCTTGACAATGACATCCCAATTACTCGTTCTCCAACGTTGCCATCATGCGCCACGTCTTGTGATGTGTGAATATCTTCGCGTGGTTGGCAATGTCTCACCAACCGACCACATGCACGCGTTGCCTATGGCGATAATCACATACGCATTGGGACCATGTTATGGTGTACAGAATGTCTGACAATGACATTCGAGGTTGGAGACCTGAACTTCGTCTCTCCTCCTATTATTCATCCAGTCTATGATCTCGCCAGCCATACACACAAACAGTCTGAAAGCAAGTGAGACGCAACTTTTCCTTCCAACTATGACGGAGTTCTTCAGTAGTCCCCAGCAACATGATACATTCCAATACACTCATTCCTTTCGTCGCAAGAAAATAAAAACCCAGAATCCTCATCGTCGATGTGCACAACATGCCATCGTTAAACGTGTGAACATCCAATATTTACTCTTTCTTTCCAGAACGCCAAAACAATGCAACCAATACATGTCAGCAATACAAAACGCTTAAAAGTGCCAAGATAAGCAAAAAAAAAAACCCGACGCGTCCCAAAAGCAAGCAACGCGAAGCAACCAAATCAAGTTCGTATCGTCAGATAACACGGGTCTCGTCAAGTACCTTTTGCACGACAATATTACAGCATCAACTCGTGCATCTGGACGTCATTATCAGAGAGATCTCGTAGATCTCATTCTTTTCTCGGTAAATCGTTTCATGGGACGAACGCTCAAGCGGCGCTCGTCGCGGCCTGCTGCAACGCCAAAGTACCACATGGACTGCTCACGGGGATCAGCACGGTCAAGACCCAGGCGGGACTTGAGATCTGCGGTGTCGCGGACGGCCAGGAAGGCGTCGTCGTGGACCGTCTCCTCGGCTGTGCAGAGGGCGATGAGCTCGGCGAGACAGTCGACCGGGTGGGGAATGCGGAGGGCCTGGCGGCCGGGCAGCATCAGAGAGAGGCAGCCGAGGTAGAGAAAGAGGAAGGCGAGGAGTACGCCAAAGACGGGCATGTTGGGGAACATCTTGACCTGGCCGCGATAGTTGGTCAAGGCCATGAAGAGGCCGCCTGCGAGGATGGGGATGAACATGAAGATGCTCGCCATGAAGGAGGTCACTGCAACGCGCCAGTGGCCGTTGCGGAGGGCGTTCCATGTGCATTGGAAGGGGAGACACGCGGCGTAGTCGGTGAGGATGGATTTGGACGCAATTGCGCCAGAGGGCTTGGATAGATCTGCCCACGGTTGGTGAACGCGCAGAGCGTGATCGAGGCTCTGGAAGAGCAGGAACATGATCATGCCCAGGAGCGAGGGGATAAAAGCGTAGAGGAAGTTTGCCGCAGAGAAAGCTCCGCTTCCTGGTCGCGCAGGGACCTGGGGGAAATAGCCTTGGTCCAGCCTGGTCTGCGGCAAGAAGGAAACAATCAGGATAGCCAGGATGAAGAGAGTCATGAAGATGACTGAGCCCAGGATGACGGGAGTGCGCAGGGCGATGGGCAAGTACCTGTAATGCGCATAGCGGGCTTCAGCTTCGAGGTCATCACGAGACGACGCAGGCGAGATGTTGTAGCTGGCCTTCTTGGGGATAATGTTGTAGGTTCTGCGATCACCCTGGGCATCCTCACCCACAGATCCGATACCGTACCACATGCCACCAGCTTGGCCATCCATCTGCCAGTATCCAAGTCTATCAAGATGACGGTCCCTAAGCTGAGCTTGAAATAGGGAGCTTCGCTGGACAACGTCGACACCCTCATAGCTTCGAGTAGTGTTGCTCTGGCTCAGCAGAGGAAGAAGGTGACCTATGGATCGAATATCCCATAGGAGTCCGGTCCATTTGTTGAGCCAGAACATCATCAACGCGATGACCGATACTAGCAGCAAGATGTAGAGTGCGACAAGAGTCCAAGTGGTACCTTGAACTGCAGCCCAAACCCAGCTTTGATTTTTGTAGATGCATGAGAAAGCAGTGCTCATGAGAGGAATAGTGAAGTTGGCGAGCCATGTGCACACGCTGAAGAACTGAAACTGCCAAGGTCCTGTCAACGAGGGCAGCAGAAATGTAATAGGATACAGTCTTCGGAACAATGCGAGATATCGTGCTCGAGGCTCGGCATCGGCCATGGCCGTGAACGGGAGAGTTCGCATTGAAGCGGAGACAACAGATTGCGCATAGATAAGAATAATGCCTGCAAAGATTTGAGGCAGAATCCGAAATAAGAAGTATTGGCCACTGTAAATGCTCCCAGGGTATGGAGTAAAGCCATCATCTTTCTGTGAGTAGACAGCGCAGAAGATGAGAGCGGTGATCATGAGCAAGCACAATAGCGCCAGGATGCTCATCGAGACTGGTCGAAGAATAGCCGGCTTGAAGTCGAGGGGAGGGTGCGCGCGATCAATAGGAATAGATCTAGGTCGAGCCTTTTCCTGTTGAGCAAATTGGTCGGGTTCAGAGTGATTCGAGGGAGTTGGTGATTGAGGAGGGTTTGGTGCATCGTGGCGGGCAGCTGGTGCATTGTGACGAGCAGTCGGCGCGTCATAGTACACGTCGGTTTCAGGAATCTCTTCAGTAGGAGCTTGCGTCTCGATCGGCTCTGGTAGACGATCTTCAACGTAAGCGGGCTCTGGATGTGTTAAGTGAGGATATCCCATCTCCCCATCGACATACCGTCGAGGTTGAGGGTAGTCCTCCTCATAGTCATCCGAAGAGCCAGACGGGAAATGCGCGGCAGCCGGGCCACCGTGATTCCTTGTGAGTGCCTCGAGCGCATACTGAATGTATGGTGTATCGTCGACACCGGGAGTGACTTTGCCAGCGGCAATTGTCAACTCGTCTTTGATACTCGCCATGCGAGCTGAGTTCTCGGCGGCGAACATGGCTAACTGCGCCTCGTCGAACCGAACAGGCCCAGGAGCAACGGAAGGAACGGTGTGTTGTGTCTGCGTTGGAGGTGTAGGTGCTGCGAAATTTCCCGGAAGAGCAGAGCCAAATAGTCGTTCAGGACCGTAAATCTCAGCTGTTGAGGCTGTAACCTTGGATCCCGGGAGTGAGGGAGGTGACGGGGCGAAGAAGAGAGCACCAGGCGGTGATGCTGAAGGGTTGGTTGAGTTTTGCCCTACGCGTTGTCTGAGATCATAGTATGGGTGCAAGATCGGTTGAGAGGATTGATCGTCGTCGTCGATTGACTGTTGACCTGGAGTTTGCCTCTTTGGAGGACCTTGACCTATGAGGGGATACCCGTCAGCGACACCGACAGACAATGCTAGTAGGTGCAGATTTTCGGTTCAAGACAGATCTTGTTTTAGGGAGGACAAGAGGGTGAGGGTGTAGTGCCACGTACGAGGTGCTTCCACGAAGTCGAAGTTGAAGTTTTGGAAGTTCATTCTGGGTGGGATGTGATAGACTTGGAATGCAGACCGACTTCTTCCCGCTCCACACACTCACTCACACACGCAACAAGTTGGCCAATTGGTAACAAGAAACAGGATGCAAGAAGGTGAACAGCAAATGCATGCTGCAAGCTAAGAGAAAAAAATGAGATATGGTTGGACTATGAGGACTCTTTGCGCGAGGTTGGGTTCTTTGGAGAGGCTGGTAAGAGACGAGGCCATTCCCAGCCTCCGTGCCCCACCAAGAATGGCCGTCTGTGACGGGGGTTGATAACAGGGGAACAGGTTGACTTACTACCAGAAGAAAAGACTGAAGCACAGACTGTCCCAAGACTTGGTTTTTGTGATTTTCTAATTTTTCTTAGGAAATGAGTGGGAAGAGGAGAAGAAATTGGGCAACACAGAAAAGTCGGGTTCTCTCATACGATGATGCAGCTGAGTTGCTGTGTTGTCACTGCTCTTTTCGTTGGACAACAACCAAGGCCAGCGCAAAGTGCCACTAATCCTATATAGGCTTAGTTCACACGGCCCGCCGGGAGCTACTCCACCCTCCATTAAATGGATATACAGAGTACGGAGTACGGATACATTATATGGATGATGCCATGTGAAGTCTATAAGTCAACGTGCTATCTAACGGGAATGAGGCTGAGTTGTCGCAGTCAGCTTCATTGACGATAAATCATTCAGTCTCCAAAATTTGGTCCCCTGCAAGTTACTCAGTCATGATAAACTGGCAATGTCTCCTGCAGGACTGATTTCCCAGTCGTGTTCACAGGGGCCTCAGACATCACCAACCTCCTCCAGGGCTCATCAGGAACGTTCAGCCAAGCTTCCAACACAGCTTCGGTGAAAGTTTTAAAGTATTCGAGTCTGTATCCATAGGGCACGCTTAATGTTTCAGGCCCGGGTGTTCCTGGTTTAAACTACATCTAACTACTTCTCGTCTCAGCTATGATTGAGAGTTTCGAGACAAAGGAGCTCCAGGGTGAGCGCAACACAATGATAACATAACGGGACACAACGCACTATGTTCGCTATTCTTTTTTATTATCTAGACAAACAAGCAGTAAGCATAGATTATTAATTTTGATACCGGCACATTCGACCCGATTCAGCTGCACAGCATGGTAGCTTTGTTAGATATCACATTAACATTCGAAACTACCAAGCTGATAAAAGCAACTTGAGTTCTCAGCTTGCACTAAGTGACATCCGCTCCACGATCGCCAACCCACTTACATCTAATGCAAGGGCACGAACCGCATTCCCTGCCTCCTCATGCAAGGCACATGCAACATAAAATCTAAAATTAAATTGGAAAGCCTGGGATTATATTTTTTTTTCTCGATCTTGGTGTGTCTCTCTCACCTTCTAAGAGGCTGGTATTGGGGGGGTTTGGGATCTGGGATCGGTTTGTGCTCTGCGTCATGGTGGCCATATTAGCAAGGGGCAAGCAGCCTAAGAGAAAAACCCCGGTCGCCCAGGGCTTTGGAACAATTGCCGATTGGTGACTATGTAAACAGTATTGCTTGTTATGATGCTCGACAGCCTGATCTCCTGTCTCGCCAGACCAAAGGTGGCTGGCCGAGATTATCAGGGAGTCATGAATCCATGGTTGGCTTTGACCACCATCACTATGGCCCTCAAAGTTTCAGAAGGCTACAGAGGCCAGCCTTCCAGCCTCTCATTGACGTATGATGTAAAAAAGAGTCGCGTGTCGTATCTGACGCGCCCGCAGAGTTTGATTTGCATCGCACTGAGTTTTGCAGAAGCTTATTCGGTTCCATATTGAATTGAGTTTGCCATTCGACCGGGTTCATCATGGGAGGAGAGTAACAGTGCGTTTGAAACTCAAGCTCAATTAAAGATGGATCGGGACGAAATCACGTGATACCACTTATTCTAGCATCTGTAAGCCTGAGATAATCAGCCAAAATCTTCAAGCCTGACCCCACCTTCTTGCTCCATCAACCATTGACCAATCCGCTGAGCAATGATTACAAAGTCAATTACACGGCAAAAGACATCTAGCTTAGTACTTATATGTTGTCAGCGTTTTGCAATCATCATAAATTAATCTATTTACTTGCAAGCACGTTCTCGTGAATTCGGTGAATTCGTCTATATATGTTTCGCTTCAACCCCTTGATTGCGGTTTTCGTCGCTGCAATTTCCATCATCATTATCTACTCCCCAGCAAACAACTACATCACTCAAATCCAACAACTTACAACAGACCTCATTTTCACAAACAAATCCTCAAACAAAACCACCTCTCAGAGTCAGATGATCAACGCTGCAAAGAACATGTCCAAGTCTCTCCGTCAAGCCAAGATCACTCCCCACCGCTCCAGCAGCAGAGGTCACTCCGATCATGGCTGGCTGAACACTTACCACAGTTTTTCCTTTGCCGACTGGTACGACCCGAGATTCAATCACTTTGGCTCTCTCCGTGTCCTCAATGAGGATCGGGTAAAGGCCAACTCGGGCTTCCCCACACACCCTCATCGGGACTTTGAGATCTTCAGCTACATCCTTGGCGGAGAACTTACACACCGAGACTCAATGCTCACCAAGGGCAAGGAGGGAGGACAATCTGACAAGTTCTACCGAATGCACCGTGGCGATGTCCAATTTACCACTGGCGGAACCGGAATCGCCCACTCAGAGTTCAACGAGCACAAGTCCGATACTGTGCACTTTCTCCAGATCTGGGCTATCCCCTGGAAGCGCGGCCTGGTTCCCCGATATCACACCCGCCACTTCAGCGAGGAGTCCAAGAGACTGGATTTTGTCAAGATACTGAGCCCTCTTAAGGGAGGCGAAGAGGCTACGGCCCAGCAGGAGAAAGATGCCGAGCCCGTCATCCCCGACACCATCCCTATTCACGCCGACTTTGTCATGGCTGCTGGTATCATCGAGCCAAACAAGAAGTTTGAGTGGACCGTCGGAGGAGGCGCTACTCAGCAAACAAAGAGAAAGGTCTATGTGCACTTGCCCATGACCAAGGGAGGAAAGGCTAAGATCCGTCTGGATGGCCGGGAGGATGCCGAAATTTTCGAGGGTGATGGTGCCTTTATTGAGGGTGTTAACGCTGGCGATAAGCTTGCAGTGGAGAGTGTTGGGGAGGCGGAGGCAGAGGTTGTCGTCTTGGATACTGCCTAGACCTAAAGATTGGGATCAACTCTGCCTGTACAGCACAGATGAGAGAGCGATATCGCTCGATAGACATGTCTAGATGTATTTAGCGCGAATCAGTAAAGACTGAAAATTTGACAGCAATTCTTGTAACTCCTTTCAACTTGAAATTGTACTTTCAATGTGATTAATAAGTGGATGATTCTGGTCCACTATATGGATCTCAGCTGTCGACACCGGACATAGGCGGAAGGTACGTATAAAATAAAATTGACGATGGCCAACAAGTTCCCCATCTACTTTGTGACTAAAAGTAGTGCTGAGCAGGACCGTGAGAGGATGACGTGAAGATGAATAGTGGAAGACATGAGGACTGGTTTCATCAACAGTGGTTTTACGGCCCGGTCATGAGTCTTATCAATGAGTAAGAAACGTGATAGGTGCACACGGCACAGCAAACAGGATTCGATGCCATTGGTAGAGTAAATATTCCGGAAGAAAGCGAAGGATGACGATCAAGGGCAGTCAGTTAAGGACCCCGGATCGGCAATCTCCTAACGTGGGCAAAGACTGAGCCGCTTGGATCAGGGGTTCTCATTCTACCACCGCCGAGTGGAGGGAGGACAGACCCTCATTGTACTGTACATACTGATAAAACGCATGGCGAAGAACCCCTGGAGTCGATCTAGGGGATATTTTGCAGAAATCGGTAGACAGCGGTGACAAGATAGCTCTAAGTTAGCATCTGCGATTAGTTTAGCCTTACGGCGTGACAACAGAAACTAAGACAGTATGCCATTGGTCAACCAAGATGCAGGAACCACTAGCGGCGCCGCTTAGCCATCCCGCGACTCCACGTGCATCCACGTGCAAAGACAGGGGTAACGACCTCTCTCATCTCTCATCACATTTTGAATACTTTTTGGCGACAACGCCAAGTGTGACGGTGTGACGGTGTGACGGCCTTCGGACCAAACCTCCATGTCGAGTGCCTACTCAGAGATTGAGACCTTACCTGTCACTGTCAGTTTGAACTGAACTGTCGTTCAACGGGAGACAGCACCGGGCTTTGTCTGTCCTGACAGAGCATCAACTGCTTACAAACCAGACCTTGACAATCTCTGGTACACACTCGGAGACAATTCTTCTAGAGGACCGTGTCTCTTCAAGTAGCATCAATGGGAATTACTCGCCGGCCAAGATCAAATTTCCATAATTCACCTCTACACCATTTCCTATGTCTCCCACCTCTCACCAAATGGCACCGCTAACGCAGCTTAGCGGCTAGGTTCGCCCTCCTACGTTATCGCCGTTGCCCATTTTCTTCTTGGCATGTCGGTTTCATCTTGGCATATCGGTTACGCGGCTCAAACGCCCATCTTCCAACAGTCGGTCCATAGTCACCAACATCCACTTCTGCACAACGCTTTACCTGTTCCTGAAATCAGTAACGTTCTTCATTCGCCCAAACTGCATAAGTGTGCAGACTGGAAGCGTTCTCTACTATTCTGAGGCGGAGATTGCTTTACATAACGGGGCCGGCATCGGGGCGCCCCATCAACAACCCAAGAAGCTCACGTCTAAGTGATTCTGCTCTAGTGAGAAGGGTTCTCACTATGTCTTAGATAGGAAAAAGCCGGTTCATATGGCTCAAACCAAGCAGCTGAGCTGACAATGACCGAGAAATGCCTCCTGTCTAGAGTGAACCCCCCTAGTCATAGTTCCCTCCATAATAGATGCCCTTTCCTCTTCTTCCCTTCTTTCCTCTGCGTTTCCCATCAACTCTGGTATCAGTAAATCACAGAGACAGCTCTGCTCCTGGCCTCATTGCAAACTTTGGTTTGCGTCCTTTCTTTGATCGTGATATCAACACACACTCCTTACTGGCCTCGGCCACTTTGCAGTCTTTCTCTCTACTGCTGTCACCTTATCCATGACAATGTCTCTCTCTCTTACTTCTAACATTGGGACTCCTGGTCTCGCCCAGACTTATGGAGGTCTAAACGGCTACTGGGTATGTATTAGTCTGGATAGCACAAGACCTATCGACTGAGTGAGTTTTAGGGTCAAATTGGAAACGAGCCCTTGAAGGCCTACTGCGACTCTGGCCCCGAGTATGTCACACTGTCCTTCGTGAGCCAGGCCCCCGAAAACACCGACTCAGGTTATCCTGGTACAAACTTTGCCGGGCACTGCTGGGCTGGCGTTTATCAGAACAAGGACAACGTTGCCTCGTCACTCCTTAGCGAGTGCCATCCCATCAAGGAGGGCATTCCTTACTGTCAAGAGCGCGGTGTCAAGGTTCTTCTCAGCATCGGCGGAGTCTACAATGAGGCTGGAAGCAACTACAAAGTGACCACTGACGAAAAAGGCGTTGATTTTGCCGACTTCTTGTATAAGGCATTTGGTCCTTATGATGAGAAATGGGACGGTCCTCGTCCTTTCGACAGCGACGATGGTCTTACTCGTCCTTCTGTTGATGGCTTCGACTTTGACATCGAACATGACCTTCGTATGTGATCGATTTACTTCTACTCAACCAGACCGTCCGCTAACTACTGATAGCCAACGGTCCTTACATTGCCATGATTAATGAGCTTCGCCTCCTCAACGAGAACGTCATCATCACCGGTGCTCCTCAGTGCCCTACTAGGTCGGAATACTTCTATATGAAAGAGATGATCAACAAGGCCAAGTTCGATGCCCTCTTTGTTCAGTTCTACAACAACCCTGGCTGCGATGCTATTCCAGACCCCAGTATGTCTTGGGATCGATTCAATTACGACGACTGGGAAGGCATCATTGAAGAGAGTGAGTGCAGCAAGGGCGCCAAGCTCTACGTCGGTCTGCCTGCCGGCGAGGACGCCGCCCAAAATGGTTATCTCGAACCCAAGGCGATGAAAGATCTAGTCTGTGACCTTAAGGACAAAGCTCATTTTGGTGGTATCTCTCTCTGGGACCTGACCCGCGGCGATTGGAACGAAGTTGATGGCAAGACATACAACCAGCATGTCTTGGACGCTCTCAAGTATGGCTGCGATCCTGTCCCTGTCGAGACCACTACCACGGATGCTATGACAACTGAGGCTGCGACAACTGAAGCCACGACAACTGATACAACCGCCACCTCCGATGGTTTTACTACTGGGGTATCTTCGACTGACGATGTCACAACTAGTTCCGACGCCTCTACTGCTTCTGACGTCTCTTCGACCGAGGGTATCACAAGTACTGAAGCTACAAAGGGCGATACTAATACATCTGATTTTTCTTCAACTGAGGATGTGACGACCAGCTCTGACACTTCTGTTTCTTCTGATGTTACAATGACCCAAGCTACCACCGGCAGCGACGCCTCCACCACTACCGATGCCTCTTCAGCTGCTGAAACCACAGCTGGTAGCACTGCTACGATTGCTTTCAGTGTTGCCACCGACATAGCCGTCCCAGAGACATCATCCGCGGCCACAGGTTCTTCAGCTGCTACCACTGAGGCTAAGACAACCTCCAACACCTGGAATACTGATGCCTTCTTGGCTACAACTGATCTGACACCTACAACGGATGTATCTGCAGCTACTGGCGCCGCCTCTGCCTTGACTTCTGAAGCCTCCCTTGGAAACAGTGTAGTTACTGGCATTGTTGAGACCACTAATATCTCCGAGGCTGCTGAGATGACTGCCCCAGTCACAGAAAGTGCCCAAGAAAATGAACCTACAACTCCCGCAACCACTTTCAGTACTTTCAGGGGGTGGAACACGACATCAACTAGCGCTCCCGCTCACACTCAGACATACGGCAAGCCGGCTACTCTCATCCCTTCTGGCACCGTTACCACTGCTGAGGGATCTCCTGTTTCCACCAACTACGCGGGAAGCACGGAGGCTGTCAGCATGACTACCAGCACTGTCTGCACGACCCGGGTTCATACCGTCACCACGTGTCCCCCCGAGTTTCATGACTGCCCTGTTGGTGGCTATGTGACGACCGAGACTTTCCCTCTGTACACGACTGTCTGCCCAGTTACCGCCAAGGCCACACCTACGCGTTATGCTTTGCCTTCTCAACATGAGACCAAGACAGTCTATACCACGAGTGTCTATACTGTCACCAAGTGTCCTCCAGAGGTTGTCAGCTGTCCCCATGGATCTGTCACTACTGAAACCATTCCTGTTTATACCACAGTCTGCCCTGTGATAGAGACCGGCAATCCTGCTCATAACAATATTCCTAGCAGCCATGAGATCAAGACGCTCTACACAAGCCAGGTGTACACCAACACCCAATGCTCTACTGGGGACACTCACTGCCTGGTCGGTGCCGTCACTACTGAAATTGCCTCATGGACGACTGCCGTTGCGACTGCAAAGGAGACTCAGCCCTCCAAGATCTATAAGCCTGTTGCTGACATCCCCAAGGTGGTAACAACCGGCGCTCAGCTCAATGGTACATCCTACACAAACGTTGCCGTGCCTCCCGTCACTCTCAAGACAGCCATCATACCTGGTGTTGTCAAGCAGGCCAAGCCGACATATAAGCATCCCGTCGATGAGCAGCCCTCTGGTGCCGCTGCTCCTACAGGTGGCCATGACGGAGAGGGCTACAAGACGGCCCCAGCACCTGTCGCGACCTATATTCCTGCTCCGATCACGCCCGTGACTGCCGGTGCCTCTTCGCTGGTCGTTGGTCTTACTACCGTGGCAGGTATTGCACTTTTCCAGGTGCTCATGCTGTAGCGTGGAGATGCACTCTTGGCCTTTTTATTTGTTCACTTCTGGTTCTTCTCTGGGTTAAGAAAGGCAACGTCTTTTTATTATATCTATTTATGTTATTTACATTAATTTACAACTTTACTCTTCTTAGCATTTATTGCAAAATAAAGGTCAACCTCTCAGGCTTCATAGTAACCCACGCATGTTAATGTGTATAAGAAAGATATGCACTTAAGTTATGATTAGGTAGAACTAGATGATATCTAATGCAGGTACAACTACAAATGTATGGTTAAGTTTTGAAATGTCTCACTTGGGTCATACCTTGTCAATATCGAGTTAGTTAATAATGGGATATTTTGAGCTTCTCCCTTGTTTTGCAAACTTATTAACGTCCCTAGTACTTTACCCAACAAGGATGCTCAACATTCTACGTGCATGCCAGCGGCTTCTGAGTAAACCCGCAGACCATAACCACTAATGCTTCATATATAGAGATAATACTTGTAAGATACAAGTATGAATCTAAGTAAGTTTAGGTAAGAAAACCTAAGTGTTATTATATATTTACTAACCATTTAGATACTATATATGAGAGCTTTTCTATAATATCTTCTGATCTTATAATTTTAGGCCCCAAATCTGAGGAGGCCTGGGTGTGCGGATTTTTACTATTTACTATTTCCCACCTGCTTGCTTATTAATTACCGCGTCTCAGCTATTGGAGATCCAGTACCGAAACAATATCTGATGAGCGGTTTACAGTCAAGACATGGAATTTCTGAAAGCTAGAAAAAAAACGTCAGCGGCTGCTGCTATAGCCTATTATGTGTTGGATCGTCGGTTTAGGAGATTGAAGTTTGTGAGTGTGCCTCAGGACATATATACAAGTGTTTGATCCAGTGTGTGAGCTCCCTGTTAGTAGCGACTGCTAGCAGGTAAAATAAATACAAGTACTGCGTATAACTAAGTAGGAATCTGAGCTTTACATGTCCGTACCTAACGCGCGATAAGGATTCCGGCCCGTCTCCGCTATTTCGAGGTAACCTTAAGAGCGCCAACGTCGAAACGACCGTGTCCGATCCTTGGCTTTTTAGCGGCTCGGAGCTAATAAAGTTCTCGGCTTGTTGTCTTTGCGGCAAAAGCTTGACTTGATGGGGTTGATTGGTCGATTAAGAAGACGTCATTGGATGTGAGGAGTAAGTTAGTACCTAGGTAGGTAACCCAGTTATTAGAGGTGTAATAGATAGTTACCGGTATCCGTACAGCATGCTTAATATTATCCAGAAGGAGGGTGACAATATTCAAGACGGTAATAGCTGTATGAGTGTCATAGGTTGAAATAGATTAACCGATGTGTGGTGCATACCACCATACGGAGTACTCTGTACAGTACCTTGGGTAGAGTAGGTATTAAATTGAGTCTATCGGAAAGGTACAGTAAAGTTGTCAGTCATGATGGTGGCAGTGGTGGCTGAGGGTGTGCTGTTCTCCACCTCCACCCTCCACCACCTGGCTGGCTTAATTTAGTACCTTGACGTATTCCTCTGCTGTAGCAACAACCAAACCTGTGACGAATTCGTCGACCACCGCAGTCGTCTTGATCCCGTCGCTTTTTATCTTCGCTCCAGCTGCAAGACCTACCGGTACTCTCCTCGTATAATCAACATCAAAACCCAACATCTTGGCATTGACCCTCCCAAACCCCTGTTGACGACACTACCTTGCTGCACATCCAGTACTCTGTATCTGGCCCCTATTTTTCTTTGTTTCCCCGCCTCGACTCGGCACACCCTTGGGTCGGCCAAGATGTCTGACGCTGGCGACAGGTGAGTTGCGTTCTATTGTACTGTAGTTATCCGGTCAGATTGGCTGGGATAATACCGGTATCCAATTCTCCGCTGCACAGCACATGCAGCTGCAATCGTCCCTTACCCGCCTCTTGCAGTACTTAAACTTAGCATCTCCTTGTCTGGGCTGTTTAACCAACCCCCCTCCCCCCCCCAAGCATTAAAGTCGTTCCACCTACTGACCGCTGTTTATCTTTTATCTTCAGCGCCCACAAGCGGTCCAAATCCGCAGCCGCCCTCTCTCTTTTGCGGCGCAACAATACTCGCGACGAAGAGTCCGGTTCCGAAGACGGGAGGCTTCGGAGAACTCCCTCATCCTCAACCCCGATCAACCCCATGGCGCACCAACAGACCCCCCGCGGCCACGGCCCCAAGCAGTCCATGTCTTCTACCGGCCTTTCGCCCGTCGCCTCTCATTCTCAGCAATCCAAGTCTCAGCAGCATCTTCCATCACCCTCTGCCGAGAAGAGCACCGCGAGCCTAGAGCAGTCTGTCCGCAAGTTCAGATTCGTCGAGGCTCTCCGGAGCGGCGACACCTCGTCCATCTCCCGCACAATCCGTGACACGGCTGAGAATGGCACCCGAACGAGCACTTCATCAGTAGGCGCCTCCCCCGCGGGTGCTCTCGACGACACTACAATCCTGCACCTGGCGATCCAGTGTGCCGAATTCCCCGTCATTGAGTACGTCTTGTCTGAAGGACAGGGATCGATCGATGTGAATGCCCGCGACAAGGATGGCAACACCCCGCTTCACTTGGCCGCAATCCAGGGCCGAACCACGGTTGTCAAGCTCCTCCTCGAGCAAAAGGATATCAACGATGCTATTGCCAACGCCCAAGGCAAATTGCCACTTGACGTGGCTCGAAACCCTGAGATCTTCCAGCTTCTGCAGCTTTCACGATCGCTCTTTGCCGAGGCCAAGGTCAAGCAGGTCCAAGAGCTGATTGCGCGGGGCAACTATGGCGCACTTGCTGGTGTTCTCGAAGAACATCGCGTCAAGACCGTTCTTGACATCAACAGCCCCGAATTCGCATCCGAGCCCTTTACAGTCCAGACTGGCGGCACCCTGCTCCATGAGGCTGCGAGAAAGAAAAACACCAACCTCATCCAGGTTCTCCTACTCCACGGTGCCGATCCGTTTCGCCGCGATCGGAAGGGAAAGCTGCCCCAGTCCGTCACCAACGACGATGCTACAAAGGCCATCCTCAAGAAGTCCCCCGCGGCGGTGGCGGCCCAGCGAGGGATACAAGAGAAGGCGGTGCTTGGACAAGCTGCTTCCCAGGGCACCGCAGGCTCTATCTCCAACGATCCTCTAGCTGGCCGAGAGGCTCGCGAGATGAAGGGTTATCTCAAGAAGTGGACCAACTACAGAAAAGGCTACCAGCTACGTTGGTTTGTGCTTGAGGATGGCGTTCTCAGCTACTATAAGCACCAGGACGATGCAGGCTCCGCATGCCGCGGTGCCATCAACATGCGAATTGCCAAGCTTCACATGAGCCCCGACGAAAAGACAAAGTTTGAAATCCACGGCAAATCTTCTGTCAAATACACCCTCAAAGCAAACCACGAGGTCGAGGCGAAGCGATGGTTCTGGGCCCTTAACAATTCAATTCAGTGGTCCAAAGATCAGGCAAAGGAGGAAGAGAAACGGGCAGCTCGCGGCGCAGAGCTTTTGAGGCAAGCAAAGGCCGATCCAAGCACCCTTTCCCTCCAGGAGTCCCATAGCGAGAACACTAGTGTCACGGACCTGAACAGGAGCAGCTCTCAGCTCCCAAGCAGATCACTCTCCAAGATTTCCTCGGTCGAGCAGCGGCCAAATCAAGCCAGCCCCGGCACCACTGGCAGTTTCGAGGAAGATGAGTTCGTCGACGTGGAGACTGACGCCGGTACATCGCGGGCACCCAGAAATGGAGCGCCAACGCACAACGACATAGATGACGACGATGATTATGGCGATGACATGAGCATTCACGAAGAACCCACGGCTACCAAGGATGCGCTCAACATCACTGCCCAGTCAGCCAAGCTGCAGCTTGAAACCATGTCTCATGTTCACCAAGCCCTCCTTCAAGAGCTCTACCAAAATCCTAGCACCGCCCTCTCCGACAACAACGTGACACAAGCCCTGGGTACCTACGATTCTGCAATTAGAAGCTTGTCAGCTCTTGTATCCGACTTGCTCCGGATATCCAAGGACCGTGATGCCTACTGGCAGTACCGTCTTGACCGGGAGGCCAACATGAGACGTATGTGGGAGGAGAGCATGGCACAGGTGGCTCGTGAGCAAGAAGTTCTGGAAGCTCGCGTTGGAGAGGCAGAGAAGAGGCGCAAGGCAACAAAGAGAGCGCTAAGGGAGGTTATCGAAAGCGGTATCCCTGTTGGTGTTGGTGATTCACTTGTCGAAGGAACCCTTGCAGAGGAGGAGTTAGACGACGGCAGAGAGAATGAGGATGAGGAGGGACAGTTCGAAGATGCGCCAACTAAATTGCCGCCAGTGCCACCAAAATCACCTACAATGAAGAGCATCCGAAGGAAGCCTACAATTATTGTCGATCTATCTGAGAGCGAGTCCGAGGAAGAGGATGAGTTCTTCGACGCTGTGGACGCTGGTCAAGTCAAGGTATCCGAACTGCCCGCTGAAGAGGTTAAGCCAAAGTCTCAGGACATTGTGGTATCCGGTGGTCTGGACATCAGTTCCTCCTTCAAGGGTTACGAGAATGGCATCCGAAAGAGGCTCGAGATGGATGCCGATGACCGACCTAAAATTTCTCTTTGGGTACGTATTTCGTACACGAGTGGCATACATATCAGTGATACTAATCTGAGTAGGGTATTCTGAAGTCGATGATTGGCAAGGACATGACCAAGATGACTCTGCCTGTTTCGTTCAACGAGCCAACTTCACTTCTTTACCGTGCCGGTGAGGATATGGAGTATGCCGATCTGCTTGATCTGGCCGCGGACCGAGTCGACTCGATCGAACGACTCATCTACGTGGCTGCTTTTGCTGCTAGTGAGTACGCTTCCACGATTGGTCGTGTGGCCAAACCTTTCAACCCTTTGCTGGGAGAGACTTTCGAGTATGTGCGACCGGACAAGAACTACCGCTTCTTCATCGAGCAAGTCAGTCACCATCCCCCGATCGGTGCCGCGTACGCAGAGTCACCCAAGTGGTCTTACTGGGGCGAGTCGGCCGTCAAGTCTAAGTTCTATGGTAAGTCCTTCGACGTCAACCCTCTAGGCACTTGGTTCCTCAAGCTTCGACCTACTGCTGGAGGCAAGGAGGAGCTTTACACGTGGAAGAAGGTCACGTCGTCTGTCATTGGTATCATCACTGGAAACCCGACAGTTGACAACTATGGCATAATGGAGATCAAGAACTGGACAACGGGTGAAGTGGCACACGTCGAGTTCAAACCACGTGGTTGGAAGGCATCCAGCGCATATCAGGTATCTGGGAAGGTTACCGATGCCTCTGGCAACGTGCGCGTCAGCCTCGGTGGTCGCTGGAACTCCAAGCTGTATGCTCGCCTGACGCCTGGCTATGAAGCGGCTGTCGACGAGCCTAAGGAGAGCGGCGGTGATATGGCGCACAGTGGTCTTAGTGACCCCAACCGCGCGTATCTCATCTGGAAGGCCAATGAGCGACCGACCGGCATTCCGTTCAACCTGACGCCGTTCGTCTTGACATTCAACCATATCGATGACCAGCTCCGGCCATGGCTGCCCCCGACTGACTCTCGCCTGCGACCTGATCAGCGTGCCATGGAAGATGGAGAATATGATTTTGCCGCCGATGAGAAGAACCGCCTGGAGAATGCACAGCGAGCACGCCGACGCCGCCGAGAGGAACGCGGTGAGGAATTTGTGCCGGCTTGGTTCCGCAAAGCACGCTGCGAGATCACAGGCGAGGAGTACTGGCAGTTCAGCGGCAAGTACTGGGAGCAGCGCGAGAAGGCCGGGCCAAGCGGCGATCCTAAGGTTGCTTGGGAGGGGCTGGAGCCAATTTACGAAGACCATGTGGATGAGGACACGATTCGGTGATAGCACTTCTGGTGGGATTAAAACTTGTAATTACGCAGAGAAAAAGAGTTGGGGGTACGACGTCTAGCAATTGCGAAGGGAAGGAATGTTGTATAGATAGGGACTGAGTGTTTAGTATAAGTTGCAATCGGATCTCGCCGTTGAAATGCCATGGAGCAGCACAGCTACCTTTTGTATTTCGTTGTAATATGAGCTCAGCTTGCCATTTCATCTCCTGGACCGGAGAACAGCTGACTTGAGCCGGTCAAGGGGCTGGCCGATAGCTCGGCGGATTCGGCCCCACACTACCGGCAGGGAGCCCGAACCTCGGTAAAAAAAACAATTAAACTCATCAGGGGCGGGTTACGTGCGAGGCTCGTTCGTTTTGTCAGAGGAGCAGAGCAGCACATGAAAGCTCGCTCGGTCTCTCTCTAATCTACTCCGTAGTTCTATGCTCTTCTTCTCTCTCTTCAACCATCTTTTTTTTTTACTATTACAAACACTCGACATCTTCTTCACTTCAGTTATTACCGCCGCAGGTGCGCAGTACAAAACAAAACAGAAATGCCGACCATTGAGGATAACGTTAGACCGACGCTGCTGCGACCGCCAGAGCATGACGATAATAAGTCTCTGATTGAGAATGTCCTAGATGTTACAGAGCTCAAGGTTCTGGGTCCGGTGAGTTGTGCTTCTTCTCCCTTTCGTCAAGGATCTATAGCCTGCATGACGCGTGTAGTATCACAATCATATCCCTGTCTGCATCTCATCTCATCTCATCTCATCGGGTCAACAACCAACACAACTCTACTCATCCAAACTTGCTAATTCATCACAGGATATCTTTACAAATACGCAACCTCAATGGCATCCTCCCGGTGCCCGCGGCATCTACGGCGGCGCTGTCATCGCGCAGTGTCTCGCCGCGGCGCAAAAGACAGTGCCTGAGACGTTCCTTGTACACTCATGTCACTGCTACTTCCTCCTCGCAGGCTCTTCTGAGACGCCCATTCTCTATCACGTCGAGCGCGTGCGCGACGGCCGCTCGTATTCTACACGCACGGTTCAGGCACGGCAGAAGGGGGCCTGCATCTTCACCACCACCATCAGCTTCGTGCGTGAGGCCAGCTCGGACAAGAAGCGTCGCGAGGTGAGCCACGCAGCGAGTCTGCCCAAGAACGTGAGCGCGCCACCGGATGATTGGGATGCTGAGCCCGAGTGGGCAAAGACGGGGGCGTTTCAGAGCCATAGGATCGAGGTGCTCGGCGCGAATGACCCAGAGACTAAGCCGCAGGATCGCAAGAGCAGGCAGTGGATGCGATCGAGGCACAAGATCTCTGCTGGAGGTGGCCATCAAGCCCACCTCAACGCCCTGGCCTACATGTCAGACAGCTACTTCATCGGCACCGTGTCCCGCATCCACGGCCTCTGGCGATTCCCCTTTCCTCCCGAGGAGGTACCCTCTCTGGACGAGAACACCCAAGAGCAGGTCAAGCACCTCTGCGAGTTTGAAGGTATGGGGAATAACGCTGAGGAGTGGAAGGGACGAGCACAGGTGGGGATGCTGGTGAGTCTTGATCACAGCATCTACTTTCACGAGCCGAGGGCTGTGAAGGCGGATGAGTGGATGTTTACAGAGATGGAGAGCCCGTGGGCGGGAGATGGGAGGGGAGTTGTTACGCAGAAGATCTTTGGGAAGGACGGGGCGTTGCTGGCGACTTGTTTTCAAGAGGTGAGTCCTGTCTCTGTGTCCAGTGATGTTATTATTACAAGGGCGATACTGACATTGTGGTAGGGTGTTGTTCGACTTAAGCAGGATGGTGGAGAGAAGGGTGCAAAGCTATAGTTTTTTTTTTTTTAACCTGCACTATAGGCAAGATGCAGAGTTGTCTGCTATTCTCACTTGTAGACTGATGCCATATTCTGAGTGCGTAATTATTATCCATATCTACAATACTATTTTGTTGTATTCAACCTGCTGTTGGTGTCCATCAGCGTTCAGTCACTGTATATTGCCTACTCCCACTATTCATCAACTATCTGCTTGTCTTCCGATGAATAGGCACTGTTCGCTAACTTGTTAATAGGGCATGCGTAGAACATATTTCTTTTTGGTCAGAATCTACAACTGTTCGTATATGCATGTTACCCAATAGTTATTACCTCGTTGAGACATGTCAAATTCACAGTTGTGAAAACCACATTGTTCTACACGTCAAGACATCCTGCCCAGTCAGTACAGGACCCATTTTCGTAATGAACAAGGGCTTTCTACCTGTTTCTTTATTAATATGTATATATATATATATATATAAACCGTGCGCATTGTAAACTTGTAGTTGTTCTTTATTCACTCGCTGACTCTTGCTAGCACACGAGCTATTTTCATCGACAGGAACACCAGATACGAGGAACAGGCCCAACGCTCAAGAGAAACTCGTACAGGACCGAAGGCTGTAACATTCGAAACTTGTAGTATAAATTCTCGGTTTCGTCCTCTTCTTCCTTCCCATCCTCAACCAAACGAGTCTTTCCGAAGCTACATCAAGGCCAAAGAAATACTTAAAGGTAAGCCCCTCCTCCCCTATCCCTCAATCAACCAACACAAACACTCAAGCCCTCTCTTCGACAACCTTGACCATGTGCAAGGAGAATTTCACCGTCTATGCTCCTTGTGCCCACTGGGACTACAGCGGCAAGGAGAAATGCGCAGACGCAAAGTCCTTCAAGGGCCTTGTCAAGAAGAACCTTCTGAAAAACAAGTGCAATCCCGGCAACGTCCTTAAAGTCGTTATCGACTGGTGCCCCGAGTGCAAGGCCGGCTTTGAGAGCATCATCGACCGCCTCCAGGTCGTGCCCGACACGTATCGCGGGCTTTGGGACCCTAGGCTGATGGATCGCTACTGGGCCATCAAATCCCAGAACAGATGGTTCTATGCCATCGATGCTGAGAAGATCGGCCATCAGGCCTTTGCGAGCCGCCGACCGATCGAGTACCTCCCCATGAGCCACGGTGGTCGTGCCGTCTCGAGGGACATCCCCTGGGAGCTTTACGCTCTCGAGGCCGAGGTTCGTCGTCTTCACCCAGTGTCGGTCTACATCGAAGGGTATCCTTACGTGCCCGCCGAGGAGCTGAGCCAGCAGTTTCATCTCTGCAAGCTGGCCATCTTCGAGACCACCAAGAAGGCCAACAACTTTGGTAATGCTGAGTAAGTTGATGTATCATGCGAGGCTATCACTTGATTGTCCAAGTTTTTTGTTTTGTTTTTTTGTTTTTGTGGCATATTTTGTACTGATTTGTGAACCTATTTGGGGCTAAACCGGGCTGAGGAAATGGAGTTTTTTTTTTTTTTGGTTTTTGACGAAGAAGAAGAAGAAGAAGAAGAAAAAAAAGAGATGAATAGATAGCATATAGAAAACTATCTATTTCAACCATATCTAGGCTCTTATAAAGTGATTTATTTTATTGTGTCATGAGCCTGAAAGTGACTTATTGAACTTGTAGATAGATGTATGTATCTCTCGTCAGATTGGTACTCTCCCACGCAGTACGCATCCATGATCAACCGTTATCGATGGAGAGTTGTACGCTGTAACGTTAGACCCCTAGAAACAGCCCTGGAGGGCGCTAAACTTGATCACCCGGGAAGGATCCCAGGGCGTTCTCCACAGGGCGTTCGGTGCCGTCCATGGGATGGAACCGCCCGGGCTCGATCCAGTTCTTCCATTGGCTCAGCAGGCAGCTCAGCTCAGCTCAGCTCATCAAGCTTCCTCAACGTCTCCTCAAAATTGTTCCTCTTTTTTCCACTTCCCTTCTTCAAGTCAAGTTACAGGGAGGGCATTGGGCATTTTTTTTTGGAAACAAGCTTATTCTTAGCCATTCCTTTTCTCGGCTCTTTTATATTCTTCTTCTTTCTTTTTTCCCCCCTTTCCTTATCGTACACAGCATTTCTTTTTTCGTTTATCGTCTATCGATATTATTGAGTTGCATTAGCTATCCGCGGATCGACGCGTGCATCTCCAGCTGCAACCTTGAATCTGCCCTGCCGCCTTGTTCCATCCAGGCTATCCAATTAGCTTCAGTCACCATGCGTGCTTTCTCCCTTGTCGCCTCTCTCGCAATAGGAGCTTCTGCGGGCGCGATATCTGCTCCTCTCGTAAAGCATAGGCTTCATCACAGTTCCTCCACTGACAAACGCGACACTCTCAACCTCGAAGCTCTGAATAATGTCACTGGAGGTGGTTACTATGCCGAGTTTCAAGTTGGAACGCCGGGACAAAACATTAGCTTTCTTCTCGATACTGGCAGCAGCGATACCTGGGTCAACTCAGACGACACTGATCTCTGCAACAGCCAATCGTTGCAGGCCACAAATGGCCATTGCATGACTACCTGTAAGTGAATGTGATGCTCGACGCCCTCACTCAGTCGAGAATGTACTCACGTACTTTCCAGTCAAGCCTGACAAGAGCCGCACGTACAAGGTTGTTGATCGTGATGGCTTTGATATTACATATCTTGATACCCGTCAAATCAGCGGCGATTACTTCAATGACACCGTCACCATCGATGGCAAAAGCATTCAGAAGCAGCAGCTTGGCCTCGCCGCCAAGTCTGTTCGTCCAACTGGTATCATGGGCCTTGGCTTTTCCGCCAATGTTGCGGCCAACAAGACGTATGCAGCCGTCGTTGACAACATGGTATCTCAGGGCTTGATTGAGCGAGCTGCCTTCAGTCTCTGGCTGGTGAGTCAACTCCGAGCACAGCACAAGTCACTACTGACAAAACACTCATAGAACGACCTTGACTCTGACCAAGGAACCATCCTTTTCGGTGGCATCGACTCCCAAAAGTTTATTGGCAAGCTTGCGACTCTGCCTTTGTTGCCCGATCCTCAATCTCTCAACACCACCTCCTTCACCGTCGCCTTCAAGGGCCTGGAAGTGAGTACGCCAGACAAAACAGACGACGTTGAATTGGACGATCTCAAATCAGACACAGTCGCCGTTCTTGACTCTGGCTCCACCATTTGTCTCTTGCCCGACAGCCAAGTCGAGGACATCTATGACGCCTTCAACATTCTCAGCGTCCAAGGCGTCAACGTCCCTTTCGTAGACTGCGCCTACGGCAAAGACAAGGGAGAGGGCATCAGCTTTGACTTCGAGTTCGAGGGAAAGACAATATCTGTCCCCATGGGTGAGATGGTTGTCGACGCCTTTCCCGATAAGCAGAAGATTTTTCAAGATCCTCGCCTGGCTCCTTACTTTGATGGCTGGGACGGCGTCTGTATGTTTGGTATCGGCCCTAGCAGCATGTACGGAGTCAAGACGTCAAGCTTTGCTCTGCTTGGGGATACTTTCTTGCGCTCCGCTTACGTTGTCTATGATTTAGCAAACAAACAGCTGGGCATAGCTGAGGCGAACCACGCCGCTAACGGTTCTAGCATTGTTGAGCTCAAGGAAAACGATACTAAGCTCCCAGATATCTCTGGTGTTGAAAGTAAGTCTTGTGCTGTCAATTTTAGCCTTTCTGTCAATTGTGATCTAACAGATATACAGGCAAGTCCAGTTCTAAAGAAGACGACGACGATAACGCCGCTGGCCACTTGTCTCCCGCTTCCATGGTAACGCTCGTCATGGCTGCGGGTATTATATTGACTCTATTGTAAGCATTCGAATGGACTACTGAAAAGAATAGGTCATCAGGAGCATTATGTATTAGAAATGGTTTTACAATTGTATAGAGAATAGCTGCCATTACTGACGCGGCTTGTAAATAAATTACCACTAATTGGAAATATACAACTGCCTCCCCATCACATCCTTGCGCAAATCCAACCTGTGCCGACCATGTTCCGGAACTCGTAGCTGTTAGGAAGTCAACCTGAAAATTCAAGAGCCGCTTGAAGTCATCAAGGGAGATTATTGTACAACACTGTTTTTATTGCCTTTCGACGTGATGCTAGCATCTCGTGTTTTGTCCTCTGCTGCACATCCTGGTTAAAAATTGCATCTCAGGACCATATCCTCAGCGCCTGATCCCATCAATATCCCCAAATATCAGCAATGTACATCGCGACATGAGCAAAGCCCCCTAGCCCATTTTGTTGTACCGCTCCCGTGCCTTGTCCTGCACCGTGTTCACGTAATCAGCGTAGGTGTTCTTTGTCTTGCGCTCGGCCAATTGCGCTGCATCACCAAGATTGCCACCCTCTGCGCCAAGCCCGACGCCTTCTTGATAGGCGTTTGTCTCGATCACCTCGGTGCGACCATCTCCATTGGCGCCTAGGCCCGCGCCGGTAGACCAGCCCATCTTGGCAAGCATGCCTGCTCCCTTGGATTGAGCAGGCTTTGCGGCTGGTGCGGCCTCTTCCGTCTTTGGAACAGGCTTGGGTTTGCCTTGTGGTGCCGTTGTAGGCCTAGGGGGTTGATTATACACGGCTCGCCTCTCCTTTGCACGGTCACGATACTGAGATGTTAAAGCCGCAGCGTCCGGGTTGTCTTGGGCCTGTTTCTGGAGTCTCTTGTCACGTGCTGCAAGTCTGGGCAATGCAGCTTTGACTTGCTCCTCGTTTTCCATGGCGTTTTTGTGATTCCGGGATTTCTCGTGGATGTTGACTTCATCCACCGACTTGTACTTGCGCATGCAGATCAGGCACATCAGTCGATCGCGATCGACATAAGAGACTGGCGCTTCCTCTGAGGCCAAAGCTGGCTGCGTAGTACTGCCCGACGTGACCACCCCGTCGGGCGGAGCTTGTTTACTTGGGGCTGCAAGCTCAGGAGTACCAAGCTTCGTAGTCCCAGAAATAGAGATCTTGATGGCGTTCTGCGGTTTAGATGCATCTGTTCCAGATCCTGACAAGCTTATGCGTAGTGGCGTTCGATTCACATCACTGAACTCGGCTTTGTTCTGTCGCACCTGTCTGGCATCTTTCTCGTCGCGGAGCTCATCCCTCTTCCGCTGCCACATGGCCATCTGACCTGCCATCATCGGGACGGACTTCTTCGCGGAAGACGCAGCTAAGTTTACTTCGGCTTTGCGCTTCTTCGATTTTTTGTCGCTCTCCTCTTCCCCAGGTGTTTTCAAGGCTCCCTCGCCTTCCGGGGGTAGTTCGGCGACAACTTGCTGACTAGGATAAGCGTGATAGTCTCGGTAGCGAACACGAAGACTTGGGTTGAACAAGGGATTGAATGACATGTGTTCAATGGCAGGTGTAACCTCCCGTTCTTCGGGCAAGAAGACACCCATATGAGTGCTGGATACTGTCACTGGGCAGGCAGCGATAGTGAACGACCGATACTTCTGGAATTTGGTCATGGCAGCCGTCGCGTCTTCCACAGTCCAGAACTCGGCAAATCCATACTTGAAGGATTCATGAGTGTTGGCGTCACGCATGAGAAAGACTCGATGCAGGGACCCGGGGCGGGCACCGTAGCCTGTTGTGTCACCAGTCGGCGCTGTGGACTTGAGTTTCGGTGCTCCATTTGAGGTATCCTTGTTGTTGTCGGGCTTCACAAGCTCTAGCCGCTTCATGTCATTCGCTAGCATGTCCTCGGTCACGAACGACGTCAAAGGATAGACGACAAGAATTTGAGCGGGTACATCTGAAGCATCCGCCATGCCAGTTAGACTCAATTGCCATGCTGGAGCTGGTACTGCAATATTAGCTAGCCTGCACACCGCTAACACACTCAACTTCAACTTACTTGCTTGGGGACCACCACAGATCTTGCACTTGGTCCGAGTAGAGTAGTTGGAAAAGTCACACTATCCTTGGGTCAGTAACTGTATAACTGGCGGTGAGAGTATACCTTACAGTAGGACAGTTCCAATTAACCCCGGGAACACCTCGGACATCAGTCTCGTCGCGTGCATCTCGGCTGCGAGCGTAGTGGATGTACGCATCGAACTTCCCCTCTGGTATGTCATCAGTAGAGTGCGTCATCTCAACGAGAAACTTCGGATAATGCTGTTTCATAAAAGCAACAGCATGATCAACTTGTTGAAACTGCACAAACGCCCTGCGATTGCCTTATTGGTTTTGTCAGCGACGCTGAGTAACGTAAGCCAAGGAAAGCTCCTTACTCACCCTTGGAAGCGGAAATGCGCACGTCGATGGACGGAAACTCGGTGGCAACTGAATTGCTCAGGATACTGTCTCGCAGCTAGAGGTCCGTGAATTAGTCTTGCAAACTGATACATCGACTCGTTTCATAGGATATGTGCTTCGCCGCTATTGTCCTTCTATTGAAGAAAGGCGGGCGTGAGATGGACAACATATCGACATGCTTCCTTGGCAATTGTATTCTGATTCAAAGGCCAGACGCCATTATATGTTCATTGGAGCCACTTGCTTCGACCGGGAGGGTACCAACCTCATTCGACGATATACTAAACGGTAGACCTTCGAGAATGATGGTGTCACTAGGCTTGCCAGCTTCCCGCGTTGGGCTGTCGGAGCGGCTGCGGTTGTGATGGCTTCCAGATGGAGACCGAGATCGCGTGTCATCGTCGTCGCGATATCTTCCTCTGCTACTTTGGTGCTTGTCGTCTTCATGCCGTCGTCGTCCTTGCTCGCCACTGTCGACGTAGCCATCATCATACATGCCTCGGTAGTCGTGTTGGTCGCGAGCGTTGTAGCGCGCATCGCGGGACGCGCCGCCTCTTCTTGAATATCCCTCGTCGTAACGACCAGGTCGGTTGTCATAGTCGTAGTCGTAGTCCCTGTCGTCGTCGTCTAGATACTGAGAGTCTCTCCCTCGAGGATCGTCGCGGAAAGCTTGCTTGGGCGGAGACCTGGAATGATCTCGCCGTCCCGTGGGGAAGTCAGCTACGAGGCTCAAATCATCCATGGAGGTCCTTCTCGAGTTTCCCATCTCTGCCTGAGGCGCGGGTTGTGTGTTTACCCTGCCGCGATCGGTAGCCGGCATCTCGGTCTTGGTATTCGTCGTTTTTATTCATCCTTTGCTGGTCGCCCCTTGAGCGATCGGAGGATCGCGTACGGTGATCGTCATGCATAGCGGCTTCAACTCGTGCAGTGTCGTTTGAGTGAAGAAAATAAAATCGATATTAAAGGGAGTAAACAATCGAGGCGAATGTATAAGGAGGAGTTGTCATAAATGAAACTCGAAAGGTTAAGGCAGCAGGGAGAAAGACGTCAGGTGGTGCTTAGTCATCGTGACTGAGGTGTTGGCGAAAACACAAGATGATCCATAAATTCCGACTGAGAATTCTCGACTGTCAACTAACCGCATCCGTGAGTACCTTTCCCGGAATGTTTGCCACCATCTTGGAAACAATATTCCATACAATTGCAGCGGTCATCCTCTTCAGTACCAAAGATCCACATGGCAGGTATGAGATTCTGCGCATCGACAGCTCCCTTGGACCACATGATATTTGATGTGCCTTCTGTAACTTCGACAGATGCTTCAGGATCGCGCGTCGCTAGAAGCCTCAGTCCAAGGATTTGATCCAGACCATTCTAGCTTAGGAACTCAGATATTTTGTTGCAAGAATTCCGGGTTCGAGGGTATAGGAGAACGCCGCCCTAGAAAATCAAAATTCGCACAGTACCAAGTCGCCGTTCAAGAGCCTCAACGAGCGCGACACAATAAAACCATTATTATATTTCTCAAGTACTAGATCAGTACCATAGCCTGTTTCCCATAGACCTAAGACATTTACTCTCCACCCCGACATTTGCCAGCCAGATTCCTCTTACACGCGTTTCTCCTCCCGCTCCTCTATATGTTAGTACTAGGGCTTCCTGATGTTCGCCTACGATTTTGTTCTCGATGTCATGGAGTCGTGCGGTAAGACGGAGTGAATGGAATGATGGATGGAATGGGAGAACTGTATATACATTTTGGCTTATAACGACTATTTCTAGCTTAGTTTATCAAACATAAGAATACCTACAATCAAGTTCGATGGAAATTATAGGCCAAAGCGAAGACATAGACTTTCAGATTCAAGTTTCTTAACCCTCACCATCGCCCAAACTGGCTGCGATCGATGTACAACCGTATCTACTTCTGGAAGACGTTGATCAAAGCCACTTTATCTAGTGCGTATTGTGTACTCACCGTCTTCGCCCAAGTGGATTTGCAAGTTCGGACAACCCCAAACAAACTTGCAAACATTAGAAAATAAGGGTCCCGCCTGCTCGGCCTGGAAATTATGTCGCATCAAACACGACGAAGATTTTAGAATCTACAAGGAAGATTGATATCACGCTATGTTATGCAAGTAGTCATTACACTGATTAGAGACGCATAATATTGGAAAGAGAAGGGGAAGACCTCGTCGTTCTATCATTTGATTATTTTGAGAGTTGGAGAGGAAAGAATGGCTTTGCATCTTATTCCTTCGAACATTTATTTCGAACATTTAAAACAATGTGAAATATGCAGCTACTTGAGATTAGTCGTGTACCTAACTTGAATGGTGCCCTTTGAGCGATGCGGAAGTGCATCGTGAATTTCGTTCTAGGAACAGCCGTTGCGTTTCATGCTGCGTACCATCTCCTCCTCCTCCGGCGTCCATTTATCGCCAGGTGATATCGGGCCCGGGTATGATCTCTTAGATTTCCTCTTCCTCAGGTTAAAACGCGGAGCTGAACTCGCTGATCCACAATCAATTGAGCTTGTGGGAGGGCTCATGTCTGTCGAGTCACTAGGAAGCGAAAACTCCAGATGAAATATACTCTCCCTGCCAATAGTAATACACTTCACAACGTCTTGGAAAGGATGTTCTTGGAAGTCTGCCTGTATAGTCTGTTGTGAGTCGTGAGGAGCATCAACAAGTGCCACTGATAGACCCGACCGTTATCGCATTTGAGTCTCAAAGGTGGGGCGATTATTGATGGGGCGCCGTATCACGAGACATCTCACGTGACTGCCATGTTCGATGACGTCGTCGTCTCCGTCCAAACCGTGGTATTAAGCACGATCTTGTAGGAGAATCAGATATATCGGCAGCAAAGCTAAGTCTTGTCCGGTGTCTTTTCACTTGCGGTTGGGGATTTTCTTCGCTGTTGTCTTTATTACGGGTGTGATGGCTATCCGACCTAGAATCCTCTTTTTGGTAAACCTTCGCCTTGACGGTATTGATTGAATTGACGAAGACGTTGGAAACTTGATAGTCCGTAGCACATGTCAAAGCCTCTTCTCGGTTTAAGCATGGGCAAGTTCTCGTCATCGGGCGGTAATCCGATTTGGGATGGTTTCTCTATTATGCATTGGCTTATCTCGGTGCGAGGAGACGACGACGCCTCTCCACGCCTAGCTGAGGACGGGACCGAGTTTCAATAAGAGGGGCATTTTGTGGTTCTTCAGAAGAATCTTCGCCTAGCGATACATAAAAGCCGATTCAGTATAATTACATAATGACTAAAAAACACGACCAGTAGCATCACAGCGCCTAGGGCGCCGGGATTCGACAAAATTGTCGACAATCCCTTCGTCACGCAAATGCTTCTTTCTCTTGTGAGACAGCCGGTGTACCCGCTTGTGCCGCATAGGTGGCAGTATAGTGGCCAGATTGAAATCAATGAGCATGATACATCGCCGCTCATGGTTTCTGACGAGATTATGCCGCCGCAAATCGTTATGGATGACGCCGTGTGTGCGAAGCAACTCCTCAAATCGCGGTAGTTCTGGTAAGAAGTCATCGTCAACTGTGAGCGCATCTCCTGCCCATGACATGAGCAACATGTGAACGATGTCAGCCGCTGCCAACAGATAAGGCGTATGTAAAGAGATGCTGCCAAGACAAACGGGAACACAGTGACCTTGCAGCGATTCAATGCGCGTATAAGCCTTCTCTTCATGTTGCAGCCTTTTGACTGCCGCACGAAATGTTCCTTTCCCAACAAATGTGTACCCATAGTGGGGTGATGATAACTTGAAGAGGGCTCCTGTCTCTCCATATTTGCCGTCGCCATCCAGAGATTTGATGGAACGCAAGCGGCGGACGGGCCGGCTTAACTCCTCCCGTATAAGTTCCCTGAGGCCGGCCACGTCAATAGAATGCGCCTTGCTTCCAGGGGAACCACGATGCAGTGCCACGTTTGGGCATGTCTCGTCGAGGTGCCCGTTTCTTTTGAGGCTCAGTATACATTCCTGTGTACAATAAGGGCGGGCCTCGAGTTCCAACTCCTCACAGCTGCGAGTCTCATTGCTTCCTGACGGGACATCCTTCAGTTTCTTAGAGACAGGACGCTCCACTCTCAGCGATGGGCGCAGACCTCGAGACCGTCTACTGGAGCCGTCACCTGATTCATCATCACTCGTGTCATCGGCGCCTGACTCCGGTATGGGCTTGCATGATGCTCTTGTCGTCCTTCGCAGCTCTGCCGTAGGCTCTTGTGCAATAGTGATTGATCCAGGATAAGAGGAGGTAGAGTCCGTTGACTGGGACGATTCTGAATCAGTTATGCTACCACGCATCTCAGTATATGGCTGCGGCCATTCCCTCAGATTTTGGATGGCTCCCTCTTTCCATAAATCGGGCTTAGCAGAATACCGACAGGTCTGAAGGCAAAACGCCGCCAATTGAGCAACGGCAGTATGAAATGGATCTATTAAACCGTCTAGGCCTTTAGCGTCGGCCTCTGGTTGGGATAGGTAGTAGTATAGGACTGTGGGATCGTCTCCGACATATAGGAAGACTAATGATTTTCCAGCGGTTAAGTATCCATAATTGCTGCTGAGGTTGATCATATAATGAAATGTTTGGGCGAGAGCTTTGGCGACTGTCTCTTCCATTTGTTCTTGTAGAGATGCCTTTTTATCTGTGCTAGCTTTACCGCTAGATATTCGTAAGATAACGCGGGTAAATAAGTCCTCTTGACGTAGAGCTATTTGGAAACTTTCGACTGGTATTTTGTGTGCTGCGTTGTACTCGATGGGGAATGCCATATGTTGTTGTCCGGAGAATCTGGTAAGGATAGCCCATTTATCTGGCCCCCTCCTCCTTGAGATTCGGCGATGTAACGTCTTTCTCTTCTTCGTCCCGGGGTTTTGCACAGCCTCAGAAAACATCTCGTCGCCATCGCTACTGGTGAAATCGCTATCATCATCGTCAGGCTCCATCAGACTGAGGGGCTGGTTCTCGAATGAGATTGCTTTGCAGTTGAACTCCTGCCCGCCCGAGTGATTTTGAGACTGTGGCCCAAACGTAGCAATTATTTTTTCCACAGGTTTTTCGACAGCCAGATACTCAAGAGTCCTGAGATCCTCCTCGCTGGCGACCGGTCGTGTGCTCGAGGCTTCGGCCATTGTGCGAACAGCGATTCTTGACGGCAGAAGGAAGCCTGGTATAGTTTTTGTAATTATGTCGTGGCATACTTTCTGCTTATCGAGAAATCCATCCCAATGATGTAATATCAATGGGTAATGCTTGCCTTTCACATCAGTTGTTCCGCCGCGGGTGGATTGCGATATGTGTTGCACATTGAGCGTCGTAAAGAGTTCCTCGTGACATAGTCGCAGATACTCATCGTACGAGGTATTACATTGTTCGTATTTGAGTTTCTCCTCTCGTTCTTTTGCTGCTTTCTCTTGCTCTTTGGCTAATTGTTCTCTTTTTCGCGACGCATCCAGCTCACGCTGGAGTCTCTGGATCTCGTCATCGCGATCGGTCATCGCGGTTCGGTCTTTGTTTGCGGGAGGGCGTTTAAAGGGGATCATATTGGTGGGTGTTGAGAACCTCACGTGTGCCCACCAAGTAAAGTCGACACATGCTCTGAAAAGTGGGTTAAAAGTGGGGGACCTTACCCATGTAAAATAGAATTTAACTGGCTGATATAAGTG
>JABCKB010000190.1:0-41661 GCA_013184455.1 Fusarium continuum | reverse complement strand
TCGTTGAGCATCATGCCTTCATCCCACCGCTGCCAGTTGAGCGCAACGACCTGAATACCCTTTCTCCAGAAGACGGAAGGATCCAGGTTCGACGATCCTATCCGCAGACCCCAGGGATAAGTTCTCATGAGAAAGTGTCGGTTGTGGTTGAACAGATCAGATGCTTGCTTCTCGTGTACATCAATGACCTTCTTCTCTGATAAGGAGAAGATGTGTGTAGGCATTCCAGCCTCAGGCTGTGTCAAGCTCTTGAAAGACACGCCTCGAGCATGAAAGCCCATGCGACTCAGTTCCTGTATGACCTTTGATGGTTTCTTCTGGGCAGCATCTCCCGATTCAGCACCTGGATGCGGTGCCCGATCATCCTCCTCGCTGTCCTCCTGCGTAGCATCTGTGCCAGGCGGCGCGTACTTGACCTTGACGATGAGCTTGCGACGCAGTGCCTCAGGACTAGGCAGGGTATCAGGGTCGTTTTCGGGCTCGGGTACGAGAAGTCCCTCCCAGACTTCCTTCATAATGCGTACCATGGCGAGCTGCTGCTCGGGACCGCAGTGGACTTCGAGAGAGACGATGACGGGCAGGTCGCTGACGACAAAGGCGCTCTCGCGAATAGCCTCGCAGACGGCGCGGAAGGAAACCTCCTTGGTCAGGGTGTAGCCATGGAGGACCCGGGGCTCGATGATAGCGGCTTCAGGCTCCGCTGGCTCGGAGTCGGTGTTGGTGCTGGGCTTTTCACCGGAGGCGGGGCCGGGAGCGGATGGGTTCTCATCCTTATCACGAAGACTCGTCTTTGCAAGCTTCTCCTTGAGTTTTCCAAAAGGGTTCCTCTTCTTGGTCTTCTTGACAGGTTTCTGCACAACTTGCTCCTCGTCGCTGCTGGAAGGACTGCTCGTGCCCTCTGCATCAGAGTCGTCGCCGTCCCAGACATCGATCTCGATGCACCGCCCACCACGAAGCAGCGTCTCAGTATAAGGCCTGGTGGAGCTATCGCTCGAGAGCTGGTTTCCGGTGAGGTAAGTGTTGTGGCTGGAGCTGATAAAGTAAGAGGAGAGCGGGTATGAGAGATCCTGAGGTTTGGGCGGGGTTGTAGCTGCTGCGTGGGACGACGTCATCCAGGCCTTGAAGCCATCTAGATCGAGAGAGTCCCGAGCGAGGAGCTGCTCGACGGCGGGTGAAGGGTCATCTTGTTGAGTATCTTTGATAAAATAGGCGAGTCTCTCTTTGCTCCAGGTCTTGTCGTCCCGATCTGCAAGAGACTCGAAAAGCTTGACGAGCTGGTCGCTGACGACGGGGTCAAGGTTGGAGAGGGAGCGAGTGACTTCGCTGGCACCGCCGCCAGCTTTGAGCTCCTGAGCCATGTTTGTGGCTACGTTTGCGTCTCTGTCTCGGTCTCGGTCTCTATCTCGATGTTGATGATGTTTTTGTTGTGATTTTCGATACTTTCCAGCTTTGGAAGAAGCGAGCCTGCGGAGTGAGCGGAGAAAAGAGAGGACGATCAAGTGATGTTGAACTCGTGAAGTTATTCGCTGTCGTTGAGCCAAAGCCTGGCCTCTGCTGGCGTCTACTTGTGCATGCCCCTGCATGGTTCTAACCATTACAAGGCGCTGAACAACTACTAGAAGCACCAAAAAAGAAGAAGAAAAAAAACAAGAAATACTAGTGTTTAACAATCACTGACCAAACTAGCGGCCTCTGTTCTCTACAACCAACTAATCTAATCTCTCGCAAGGGCTTCCTCTCTTCACATCTTAATCTCACATCGTCTCACGTCCAAGCTCAGCTCACGACAGCTTCAGTGCACGACCCGCTAAAAAGACCCCTAAAACCCCTTGACCGACTCCACTGACAACACAGCCAAGACACCAGAGACATGGGAGGTATGACGAGGTTTCAAGGAAACGAGCAGCAGCTGTACCGGTACTTGGACCTGGTAAACAAGATTTATTTATATTGGGTCGGAAAACTGAATGGCTTAAAATATTTCCTGTAATAGTGCCCAAGTCTAGCCTATGCTACAGAGTACAGTACCTATCGTTAGTTTTTATAGAAACCAGTTTATGACAAGGTACTGTAGCAGTGAGTCTATATTTAGTATACTAGTTACATACAGATACTGCTAACCCGTGTAAATCTTGCCAAAAACAACCTTATTCAGTGCACTATAAAACCATACGACAAGCTTATTTTTATTGACTTACGGTTCTAGCTTTCATAGCTGGAACATCTACGTAATAGTATAAAAGCAGCCAAGAGCTTTCAATGGATAAGGTAGCTTTGTTTTATTCATGACATAGCGAGCTCAGTTTCAGGTATTTATTACAAGGTATCAAAACAAGCGTGGGCTCACTTTGCCAGGGTGAGGCCATGCTTTACATGATACGCTTTCATCTGAACATGTAGTTTACCTTAAAAGGGAGAATCCGATATAACATGCTTCTTGCTAGGCCCTGGTAATATCCCCTATAACAATATCTTCACTAATATCCTCTCTCACGAACCATTCATCTTCTGCCCTTCTCCACTTTGCCTCTCGTTTCTTCTCTTATCCAAATACTCCTCCAGATCAACATGCACCCTTAACCCCTTCGACGTCATCGTCTCAAATATGCCCTTGAGCTCCAAGGAATCCATGTCTCGGTTCAGCGTGAGGAAGGCCTCCATCATGACATCCTTAGACCAGGGGCAATGCCTCAAAGCTCTGAACAAAATGTCCTTGGCCTTTGGTCGTAGCTCTTTCTGCGAACTGCAGAACCTGATGAATTTGATCCATAGGGATGTGTTGAACTTGCAAGCGTCGCTCGACACGGCGTGCTCGAAAGCTGCTTTTGTTGTGTTGACATTTCCGCGCTCCATCTCGTGGTGAATGGCGAACATTCGACTGCTCAAGCAATCCTGATCCGGGGTCAGGACTGTTTCGTGTAAAAGCGTCCTTGTTTCGTCAATAACGCGAAGACTTGAATCAGCCCATTCAAATAGCGATAAGAATATGGTGTTCCGAGGAAAGTAAACCAGGAACTGTTTCATTTGTTCGAGCAGATACGCCCGACGGAAGGGCCTTGATTCTGTTAGCAGCTATTTTGGAATGCTTAAAGTCAGACTCACCCTCGAGTTGCGTGCAAGTATAGCAACCTTGACGAAAACTGCAATATCCGCTCATGAGCACGCGACGTTTGATGTCGTCGTGATCTGAACTCGAGAGACACTTTATGCACCGTCTCCATAGCAGCTGAAATGTTCCCCTGAGAGGCCGACATTGGTTCTGTAGATCCTTCGGCAGTCAAATAAGACAGTAGAACTAGACACTCAGTCAGAGTTCCTGCGTGATCGTGATCACCCCCGGAGACGAAGTCATTCACGGTAGAAGAAAAGGTCTGGTGAGCTTTGAGGATATGAGTTCGAGATACCTCAAGGGTCTCAGTAACATTTCGAAGGGCCTCATCTGCAGCTGAGCACAGTCTTTGAGCTGCCAACTTTTTGTCGCCCCCTTCAAGCTCCATCCAAGCCCAGGCCCTCCATAGAGCAAACGCATCTGCTGTTGGTGATTTCTGAAAGGCTAGTCAGTGACTTGATTCAACAGAAGCAGAAACGAAGCCAGATACTCACCGACGCAAGCTCAGTCGCTGATGACATGACCTTTGTAGCAACATCACGGTTATCATTGGCATACTCAGCAAGAGCGTATGCTCCGTACAAACCAAGATTAGTAGGATACCGTTTCAGCAGAGCTTTAGCTGCCTTTCTGACATTGGAGCCATCTTGCGCTGCACACAGGGCTAGATGATATGCAGCCAATCCCCCAAAGTTTGCATTGTGAACCATTTGTTTCATGACGTTGATCACGAGTCTTAATTCAATATCATTTTCCTTGTTTTTCAAAGGTAGATAAGAGAACCAGTCTGCCCGAGAGAACAGCAAATCGGCAGATTCGGAGACGCAGAGAGGCTTCTGGCCAAAAGGAGGCGCTTTCCTCTGCACCTCTATCGGATCCTCGTCTCCCAAAGGATGTGCGGGAGCACTGGGCTCCAGATCTGAGGTACTCCGAGACAAGAACTGATCGTGGTATGCCGATTCTGTCCAACTTTCAGACCAAAACATGGGCGGAAACCCAGAAAATACCAGAAAAGCATCTAGCAATTGCTGCTGCACAACTGGCATGATACTCCTTGGGATGACAAAAAGGAATGGCTCGATATCAGAGAACATCACCACTCTAAATGGATCGTCTTCTGTTCCCTCATCCATGGTTCTTGCTGGCACTCGAGCCTTTTCTGCCTGAGAGCTTTCCATACTCGCCCAGCGCTTATAGGCATCCCTCGACTGGCATTCAGGATCTTGGGCGTCTTTCAGAGGCTCAGGAGCGTCTCCCATCTCGCCGTCTTCCACAAATTTTGCCCAGCCCTGGGCTTCTGCCTCTCCTATTCTAGGAACCTCGCTCTCCCAAAAGTCGTGAAGAGATTCGAGGGCAGCACTCTGGTTGTCTAGCTGTGTTGGTCGGAAAAAGTTGAGCTCCAGGAAAGCCTGCCATGACGCGACAGCAAGCTCCCTATACCCAGAGTCATGGATGAACCTCGTGAGTCTGAGAAAGACATAGATGGCTTCCCCAAAGTCTTCAGGCTTGACGTTTAATTGGGATCGAGAAGCAACGTGGCGTAGTCGATCCAGAAGCATTTGCTTGATCGTATCAAAGTGAAAGACGGAGATATTAGACATGTCAAAGTCAAGATGCGTCTTCCATAGCGTAAAGCTTTTGTCCTCATCCTTACGCAAGTCATTCCACTTCTTGACGGTTGTCTTGCTGTTCCACACCTTGATGCCCTCGCGCATCAGGGGGACCAACACCCTGATTCGGTCCTGGGAGTTCGAAACGTTAGATAGAGCAGATTCGAGCATGTGTAGCTTGATCTCAGCGAAACTATGCACCTCAGCTTCTAGGGCTTTACGATCAACATCCTCACCAGCTCTTAATAGGGCATCTTGGTGATTTGCAAGCTCGAGCCACGCATCTATATCATCTGGTTGGTCCTTTACGCGTCTCGAGAGCTGGATTGACTTCCACTTCAGGAGGTTGTTTTGGTCAAGATCAATATGCTCTGCGGACGAACCGGGTTCAGACTCCAAGTCGCTATCATCATACTGACGCGGCTTTGCCTTGCCCTCTATCGAGCGATAAGACGGCTGTTCCTCGTCGTTTGAAGATTCAGAAGCATGATGGTCATGCTTGCGTTTGTTTGATGTGCTTAATGATAGAAAGTCGCCATCATCATCATCTTGTGCATCATTCTCCTGTTTCCGAATTCGAAAGGGGGTGGACCTCACCCGCCATGTCTTTGAGCGCAGACCGTCCTTTTCTTTGAAGGCATACGAACCCTCGCCAGGCATACGTAGACTGAACTGGTCCCTAGGCCCATCGCGATGAATCATGAGACGACCTCTTGTGCCGAGGACCTTGCCATAGCCATCACGATAGTAAGCAGGGACCTGAGAACGGTCAAGGTTTCCATATCGAATAATTAAGGGGTCGCCTTTGGTGTCAATGATGTACAGGCGCGTTGTTTCGCTGCTGTCATATGCAGGTTTGGTAAGCGGGCGGTTTTCTGCTATCTCTGGGTGACTAGAACGCCGAGATTTTTCCCGATGCCGGTGATGAGAGTCTGTGCGATGTCTCTTGGAATGGTGATGGTCGCGATGAGAGTCAGAGTGATGATGGCTTCTCTTTCTCCTTGAGTCTTGCTCTCGATCCCGCTCCGCTTCTCTACCACTAGGGCTTGCAGGTGCAGTCTGATCCTTGTCCTTGGGCTTGAAAGAGGAGAACTTGGGGGCTTTTAATTCGGAAGTCTCGGATTTCGGCTTGAAAGATGCGAATTTAGGTACCGTAAGCTTGGTGTCCTCATCCTTGTTGGACATTGTGCTTATGGGTGAAGAGGATTTTCGTCATAGCCCCCTTTTCATGACTGAGAGCCCATAGCAAGAACTGGAGAGATTAAGTGATTGTGAAGAGGCTGTTTTGTGTAAAGGGAAATAACGATAAGAATGATCTTCGTGGTAGGAAGGCATAAACACAGTGCAATATCTTGTAAGTTGAGAGTAGATGAGAGATGCACAAGCCTCACCAAGGAAATCCTCAGCCACATCGCGAAGGAATACAGTGCGATATAATTATAGCGACTGTACGTGGCAACTTCATACAAAACCACCACAAACCAAGTGAGACGAGGTCGGTGCAATTCCCGGTAATTTATGTATATTATTAAGTGTCCACGTAAGCTCTAGTACCTGAAAGGAATCACTTGGAGGGCTAGGAGGGCTACAGTAGTTCTTAGAGCGTGTGACAGAAACCCTTGGATTCAATCATGTTCATCGGTATCCGTCCTACCACCCAAACCAAAGCGGAAAATGAAGCAAATACGGAGTAGGGAGTACAGTCAGCTTGTCAGCTTCAGCCCAAGCCAACAACTGACCAGGGGCGTCAACACACCGTCGCATTCAACTACCGCTAGACCCGACGTTTATGTGTGTGTGCAGCATCATCCAATTGAAATAGGCTGCACTGGTCTACTCGCAATTTGTTGCCCGAAAATGTAGGATTCACGTTTGTGGGATCGCGTGGAGGAAGCACTGTATTGACTACCTAGGTACCTGTCCTGTGGTGATGGCAGGGGCTCCAGCTGCATCTTAAAAACTCCCAGCTTGGCCCCTCGCTACCGACGTGCTCATCCAGGCTCTCTCTCTCGTAATGGATCTCTCCCCAACGACACTCGTCACTTACCTTGCTATTTCTGCTGCAACTCTCACTGTTGGTCACTTCATTATGGGTTTCTTTAGCGGTAACAAGTTCCCCGTTGAGGGCAAGGTGCGCATCTACCTTCAGCTCCTCTTGAGACGTCTCATGATCCGCTTCTGCACACCACAAAATAGCTAACAGTGCCTCTCTAGACGGTCCTCATTACCGGTGCATCTGAAGGTACAGGTCTCAGCGCAGCGACTCAGCTCTCTGCCAAGGGCGCAAACGTCGTTCTCGTCTCTCGCAGCACTAGCAAACTCGAAGCTGCCCTCTTAACCGTCAAGGTCCGCTGCCTCTACTACGTCTTTCTCAGCAATTGCATGCTAACAACCTATTCCAGGCTGCAGCCAAGAATCCCCAGACCCAACGCTTCCATTATATCGCCGCCGATGTCGCTACTCCCTCGTACGCTAAACCGCTCCTCGCCGAGGTCATCAGCTGGAACAATGGCAAAGCCCCCGACATCGTCTGGACTCTTGCGGGATTGGCTTTCCCCCAATTGTTTGTCGACATGGAGATGGAATCAATGCGGCACCACATGGATGTCAACTTCTGGGGTACGGCTGAGATGGCACATACTATTATGCGCGAGTGGCTCGCCGTCGGCCAACCTGTCGAGAAGGAAGCCAAGCACCTCATCATGACTGGAAGCGTCTGCGCCTGCTACTCACCTCCCGGATACACCCCCTACACCCCCTCCAAGTATGCCATGCGTGGTCTGGCCGAATGCATCCAGCAAGAAGTTCTTCTTTACCCTCAGAATGTTCAGGTCCATCTCGTATTGCCCGGCACCATTCTCTCTCCTGGTAACGTGCGTGAGAACGAGCACAAGCCCGAAATTACAAAGGCCATTGAGAAGGACGACCCCAAGCAAACACCTGATGAAGTCGCCGCAATTACCATCAAGGGTCTCGAAGCCGGACAGCACAACATCACTGTCAACTTTCTCGGTACGCTCATTAAGTGGTCAGCCTTTGGCGGCACTCCCAAGAATAGCTTCGTCGATATACTTGGCATTTTTCTTGCCGCCTTTGTCTGGATCTTTGTTCGTCCTTTTCTCGACATGCAGATTAGGAGCCACGGCAAGAAATATGGCCACCCTAGCTTGTACAACAAGAAGCCCCACGACACCTAATGAGATTTGACTGGTTTCCAAATTAGGAAGAATTGATGATATATAGAGATACCCAATGTAATAATAACCAAGCCTGTGGTCCTTTTCTGATGCCTAATTACGTGGTATCTGTCAATGTCTATAATATCCACCTATACGCCACTCCATTTACCAAACTTGGTGTATCTCTTAAACATCTCCCTCAAAATGGCACGTCCACTTGCATCCATGGCGTCGTTCAGAATCTTGCGCACCTCTGGGGGTGTGATATCAAATATGGTGTTCATCGCCGGCTCAAGAGCTTCTCTCACCCGACGCGGCACATCAGCCTCAAGCTGCAGCTTAACGTACTGCATCATGACCAAATACATGTGCCGCCCGGCTGAACGCTTCGCCGCATCTGTGGCTGAGTCGAGAGCGCTCTGATGCTGAGGCCGAGATACAGCGCCGGCTGTCGGCTCGCAGATGAGAGTGACGAGACGAGCATAAAAATGAGCCTTGGACTCGTGAAGCGTCTGGCCAAGCGTATCGGTGGCGCCGTGGTTGATGACGAGATTACTGATAAGAGCCTGCATCGTCGACAGGAGTAAATGATGGTGACCCTCGAGGCGAAGACGGTGCTTCTTGATAACAATCTCGATTAGCTTGCATTGCCACACGAAAGGCACGCGTTCATTAGGTAGTTGTTCATCAAGTGGCTTTGTAGAGAGGCTCAGGTCGGAGACGGTGTTCAGTACAAGCTCGATATTCCATTGAGTCATAGATTGGGGCTTCTTCTCGAGGAGTGCATATAGAATTCGACACACTCGAACGCATACGGATTGGCTCTTGAGGGTCAGGAGTGTCGAGGTCAGTTCGCTGTGAGCAGTTGCTAGGTCAAACCCTGAGCCTTTGCCTTGCAAATTGGGGCACCCTATCATGTGTTAGTATCAACCAATATTCAGTCATCTCTGGATATCTTACCTAGAAGCTGGTTCACAACGGTGTGGATAGCCGACGCTTGACCATCTGTATCTGAACCTTGCACAAACACCTGAACAAGGTCCCTCAGGTATTCCATCTTAGCAGGGGTGTCCATCTCCTTTGTGATCGAAGCCACGTTGCTCTGGAAGAAAGGCTCGCGAAGTTTTTGTGGCACCTCACTGATGCTGTAAAACGTCGTAGGCCGAGCTTCATCTAAGATTGATGAGAAGAATGTTCTTAGAAACGTCTGCATCTCCCATCCGCGCAGATCTCCTGCCGCCATGGCCGCATGACTGCGCTTCTCAGCCTTTTGGACGTCAGATTGTTTTAACTTTGCGGCGGCTCCAGAAAGGCTCTCCAGCGACTCTGCAGCATCGACTGCAGCAAATAGTCTCAGGTCAGGAATGACGTTGTGGCTCTCAAATGCTCTCTTCTCCGTCAAGAAATAGCCCGTTGCAGCAATGACGCACTTTCCTAACACATCCTTTGCACTGTCGGGTATTGAGCTTAGCTCAGGATGGCTGGTGCAGTTTGGTGACTTGGAAACCTCGGTGATCAAGGCCTTCAACAGCGTCAGGCGGAAGGGTGACAGATCCCCAGCATCCTCGCAGTCTGATATAAAACGGCGGCTCTCGTTCAGGTACTTGATGCTTCGCTCGCCTAAATGTTCCGTCATTTGTCGAATAGTAGCCGCTGCCATCGTATAATAAGCTTCGATAAGATCGGTCAGGGTGCCGTCTTGTGTTGGCGTTGAGCTGGAAAGATCCGACATGGCATCCGCAACGTCGACAAGGTGGGAAAACTCCATCCCCTCGTAAAAAGTTGCTCGGCCCATCAACTTGGTAGACAATCCGAGGATGTATCTCCAGCCCTCGATCGGCACACGTTTTGTCGTCTTTCTTCTGTGGGCGTTAAGCAGCGTCATGATGCGTTCTCGTTGAGATCGAGTAAAAGCATCCGTATGAACACTGCTCAAGCTCCGCATCCATGCTTGGCTACCCTCCGCGGGCCAACGCTTCTCCTTTCCGTCTTCCTCCAACGACTTAATTAATCGGTCAATAAGATCTCCTGCCACTTTCACATCGTTCACGTTGTCTTCATTCTCGAGCAAGCACGCCCATATGTATTTCAGCTGCGTGTTTTCGCTGCTAGGTAGCGACAGTGCATTCTGTAATGCCTGCGGAAGAGTCGCTTTGGTGCCAAAGACAAAACGACTTAAGCGGCTCGATCCGCGCAAGAACCAAGCCAGATAATGCTCTGGGGCGGCTTCTTCAAGGAAAGCTGGCGTAGGATTTTGTTGTAGAAACAAAGACAAGTCCCTGTCCTTCAAGGAGCTCGACGAGAGCAGGTCCGTTGATAGTCGATTGGTGAAGGCGTCTACCAAGCTTGCAGGCTCGTCGATGTGTGCATCATCAGGGCTCATAGATACCCATGCCTGGCAACAGCACTTAAAAGCCTCGTAGGTCTCCCTAGACTCAGTGGGTGCCTCAGATAGGATCTTGGTTAGCTGTCCTTGCACGGAACCCCAGATCTCAGATCTTGACTCGGGAGCAACCCAAGAAAGGGTCTTTGAAACAACTCCCCATTTCAGGGCCGTCAAAGTGGACGAGGATTTCTTTACTTGGCTCACCAAGTCAAAGAGTTTGCTACCAACGGCGTCCACATAGGTCTGACTTCGAACTCCTTGGGCGATCGAGTCAAGAAAGAGACATAGCGCCCTGGAATGCAGCTTCTGGTTATCCACCCACTCCAGCACCTCAAGGAGCTGTTGTGGCGACATTTCCTTCTCGATCAAACTCTCAAAGGAGTCATTTCCGTACTGGCCTTGGCCAACTTGAAGCCATGGTGAGCTAGTTTTGCTCTTCTGCTTCTCGACCTTGCAAAGCTGTTGGAACCACAGCTTCAAGAAACCAGCAAGGTCTCGTCCAGTTCGGAATCCTTGGGCAATAGCCTGGATGATCTTTGTGACTGATTCAGAATCATCCTGGCCGAGTTCTGGTGAAATGCTTTGTTCGCAGACAGTCTCTAATAGGCGTGCGCCTTCTTCGGACATCTGAAATACATCAGGATCACAGCCAGAAATGACCGCAATCAGACGCCAGTTTGTGTCCTCTTCCTGCAGAGCATACTCTTGACAGACGGAGCGCAGGTCATCCGTGTCAATAGACATAGACTTCTCAACCGCTCGCTCCAGAACTACTTGCACAAGCTGATCCCGGTTCTCTCGACCTCTTAACGAGCCTTCTACAGCCTTGAAGATCTGCTTCATCCAATCGGTATTGCCTTTCCGTAGTCTCCCCTCACCAACACCGTCTGTTACACTTGATGCTAAGAAATACAGCGCCGGGGCTGCCACGTCAAGGTTCTTTTCAGCCGCCTGGAGTGATTTTGTAACCGGTTCCATATCTTTTCGAGTGATGAAGGCGGCTCGGGCGGGAAGTATCAAGTTACGGTGCATAAGCCTTTCCACGTCGGTCGTCCATTTTGTCCTCAATGGTTCGCATGTGATAGCGGATTGTGATCCCGAAATGCCTTCCAGTTTTCCGAGAATGGCCGCAGAGGGAGTGAATAGGTGTGTAGCGGCCTGTAACACATCGTCGTTTCCTTGTAGGTGTAGGTCCCAGATGGATGTTATCGTCTCGATCCACGATTCCCTGCCCTCCTGCTCTTCGCCGCTAGTAAGCGCAACATCACATAAGTTCAATGACAGCGATGTCAAGGTCGCAGCGTCGGCCGCTGAGGCACAGAAAAGAGATCGGATGTGCTCAGCGCCAATCTTATCATGAGATGATTGCGTTGCAAAAGAGTTAAGGCGGTCCAACAGCTTCTTGAGGGCACTGAATAGAGCATCGCCGGCCATTAGGCATCCCTCGGTATCCCTTAGAGCTTCCAAATCAAAACTCTTCGTTGTCGACCTCTTTCTCTTGGCCGGCGCAGATGATGTTTCCGTAGTTGGTTCGGAGATATCCTTCAAAGTTTGCTGCAAAACAGTAACAAACCGTCTGTCAGCAAGCGACTTTGCGAGCGAAAACAGCGGGATGCGCTGAAACACGCATTCGAGAATCGTCCAAGTCAAAGGCCATCGTCGCAAAGTTTCCGCATCCTTTGATGAGCCGTTCATCGATTTTAGTAGCCATCGCAGACTGCTTTCCTCCGCAGCATGGAATTTGCCATTTGCTGATACAGTCAAGTACTTCCAGATTTTTTCCAGATTTTTTCCATCTTCTCCAGGACCGCTCTGGTCAAGACCTCTCACAGTCTTAATCAGGTCCATCGTTACCTGTCGCACGTGTAAGCATTTAAACCATTGCAAAGGAGAGCAAAAGCGAAAACTTACAAGACTCGAAGAGCTCTCTTGAGGAGAGCCTTCCACCATGTCCACATCCATAGCAGACACTTGATAAAAGAGCGGTTTATAAAAGTGTATGAGAAAAGAAGCTGTCCAAACCTCAAATCTTTGAATGCGCCCCGCGACTTTTCCAGAGTCCGCCCAAAATTTCCTGAATTCTGCCACCACGCTAGTCTGTTCCCGGTTCCGCGGCTCACCGCCCACAAGCCCGGCTCCTGTCTCCCGACTTGTTCCATGTAAGGTATCAAGCTTGACATCACGCCAATTGATACAGCTCCTTGTAGCTCCAGATTTCTCTCGACACGACCGATTGCACGACTCAAGTATGTCAATTTCCTCCATTGTCGCTGTTTCAATTGGTTAAAATTAACGCGATTTTCTTACAGGTCAAAATGGCCGATTCCACTGTCGCCCGTCCTCCTCCCAGCGCCATTTCCCGGCCGCTCAGCGAGTCGCTTCTTAACGAGAAGGTAATTACAGATTTAAAACGAGTTAAGAGCCTTTGTTATAATAGTATCGTGCTGATTGTTTCCAGTGGGACCGCTGCCTCTCCAATCTCCTCGTCAAGTCTTCCCTCGGTCTCGGTTTCGGTGTCGTCTTCTCCGTCCTTCTATTCAAGCGAAGAGCATGGCCCGCGTTCGTCGGTGTTGGCTTCGGTGCTGGTCGTGCCTATGAGGAGTGCAACTTCAGCCTGAAGCAGGCTGCGCGAGACTTGAAGAAGCAGTCCGCATAAGGGAATAAAGCGTTGGGCGCCGATTAAGAGAGACGAGTCGTTTATTTGTACCAGAAACAAGCACACCAGAATATGGCAGCGTGTTAAAGGACGACACAAAGAGCTTTGCCGCGGGCTTCGCAGAGAGCCAATGTCAGAGTAGGACGGTTTTTTTCAGACTCAATAGAGGTATCATGTACAACAACCTGCCATTCCTAACTTCCATCACAGTCTTTTTCCCAACTGTTCCAATAGTCTACAGCAAGAAGCTGTCCAACTGTTGCGCCTCCATATCATGCCCCGTGGCATTTCCCGGTTGACGAACTGGCCTCCTCTGTGTCCCATTTGCCTCCTCCCTACCTGTCGCGGACAGTGGAGAGTCCAAGTATTCGTAGCAGCTCTCACAGTCTGTGACCAATTCTGAGCTAGTCGAAGAGAAGCTCAGTAACTGGTCGATGCTGAATCTTCGCGTCCCCCCTATGCCCGCGTTTTCCAATCGGCTCCTTGAGGGGATTGTCAAGAAAGATAAGTTGCGTTTAAGGTTGATCAACTCTAGTCGGAGCTCCTCTGCCAACGATTGACTTCGCCTTCGGACACTCTTGATGAACGAAGCCTCATCGTCATGATATGCTCCACCTCCTTGATCTGCCTGGTGTAACGCACTCCAAGACGTCTCCCGCTGTCCGTTCTCAGCATCCGTGATCCCTCTCGGAGCCCTGAAACCTGCACCCGTCAAGATGAAGATTGCGAGAAGTAGGACGAGTACAAAAACCACGACCGCGATCAGCATGATTTCTAACCTGGCCGATTCCAAAGATCGATAAGCGTCGGTCATATTTCTTTCAGCTTGTATTGTTGGAGTTGCGGAGAACTGGCTACACGGCAGACGATCGAGCTCGAGGCCGTCGCGATCCGCGCGGCATTGGTTGCTATACTGGAGATACTCCAGGCGGATCAGAGGTAGTAGTTGTTTTTAGCTGTCAAGTGATACAGAGGAATGTTGGTGTAGAGTACAGAGGGTGAAAGAAAAGTGTAGGTAAGGTAGCTAGGTTGACAGGAACAGGAGTATCTCGGAGGTTCGATGTCCTTCAAGCATAGGTTGGTAGGTTAGTAGGTAATCAATACCTAGGTACTATTTAGTCTCAGGTACTGAATTAAATGTCTCTATACCTAAATTCAAACAAGGAACATTAAAAGAGGTGCGACAGGCAATAGCAACACTCGTACTTTCCACATGAACGCGTAGCCGGGAAGTTGCAACCAAGCGCGTACGAAACGACACACAACATTAAGGCAACTCTCCAATCCAGTTCGACGTCAAACAACAACAAACTACCTTACCTATCTCATAACTCAGTCTACTGTTTATCATCTCAGAAACATAATTACTTTTGGAGAGTACGCTACGGAGGGCAAGCAACTTTGATCTTGTCACCACACAAACCTCTCGTGCACTCGTCACAGAACCCATACCAGCTGCAGAATCAAGTTGCAGAGTTCCCTACCACAACTGGATATGGGCTGATGTCTCCAAACCATTCGACTCATCTTTACACCAGTGTTACCTCGCTCGTATGATCAACATCCTCAACTTCAGACCCTTTGCCTTAACTCCACCGACACGGCATTCGCATCTTTGCTCTACTCGCCGTAGCCGCCCACTCTTCTTGTTTCCTCTTCTCTCTTCCGAGGTCGTATATACTCATGGGATACACCAGAGTACTACTTTGGATTTGTGTGAGTCCTGCAAGGGCACACCGCGTGGTTTATCAGAGGGTATGGCGTACACAAGGAACATGACTTGAAGGCAACGGTACCGTGCAATTGCTAATCTAAAAGACTAAAAGAAATACAGAAATTAAAGACTCAGTCCACCGCCCCGGACAATCAAACCACCGCCTCCATGGAGCACTTTGTTCATGTCTTTTGTGTGTCCTCCACTCTTCGAATACCGCGGTTCCTTCTCGACGCCATACACTGCTGCACGTTGCTCAATGCACAGTGAGGGAATAAGAAACTAGCTTCCCATAGCTGTAGATTTGTGTTAGTTATATGTCCAATCGGAGAAATACCGATCCTGCAGAAACAACAATATTGCTGCGGCGCTACCATGACACCGCAAAAGACGTCCATCGACACATCTCCCATGGGCCGGTTGCCGGGAGGTTACAACAGAGTCCTCAGGAGACAAGATGTAGGAAACTTCAACTCACTTGGGTCCTTGGGCCAGGGCTTCGGGGGCTTTGGTTCATTCTTGGAAAAGTCGATGCCAACAGCGGGGGTAGTAGAAGCAGCCATTGTCGTTTCAGTAGGGGCTGTCAACACAAGAAGATGGATAAGCTTTGGATATAGGTAGGGTTTGGTTTGCGAGAAGCGAAACGTGGCAAGTCAATGTAGGTTGGAGTTGCGACGAATTGCTTTGATGCTTTGAGAGTAGGATGAGTTCAATTCCTCGGGTATCTTCGAGCCTTTTATCCCAACTCAACCCTTTGTTGGACAAGACATCTACCACTCCTGGCCTCAACCTCGATAGCCAGGGGGAAATGATATGTAGGACCGATCCTCTTTTCGACGAACCATCACAGGAGAGTCAATGGCGCCACGGGCTGTGCGAACTCCCGGGATGAGGCGATCCCGTTGTTGCTCAAAGTGGTCCCTTTGATACAAGTCGTCGTCAGCGCCTCAGTTGGACTCGACCGGTTCAATGCAAGTTTCCGCATACTTAGCCTCCGAAACGAGAATTTACAATAAAGCACATACCATGGATTGATGTTTCTCCTACCTATTATGGAAGCGGCGCCCGTTGGACAAACCACCATTCCAGGAGTCAAAGGCATCTGTATCTGGATCCTGTGCGTTTTCCTGACGTTTTCCTGACGTACGGCGTAGGACAGCAAATTCAATACCGACCGCAGTGGAACGGCTTAAATTTCCAGTAATAGACTTGTGTGTTTCTTCATGTCGATTAGATCTCGTGTCCGAAGGTAATCGTCAACGTATAACCAAGCTGACCTGGAACGGAGCAACTCGACTTTGATCTGGAATTCAGTGATGCAGAGTGCCATATAAGACTAGTGACATTGCAGATATCGTTCACAATCTGTCCTACCGTCAGTCGAACTCTTTTACTATATCAGTAGAGGCAAGGGGAATAGTGGTTGCGCAAGCCGAGCGCGGCAAGTTTGACAAAGAGATTCCGAGGCAACATGTTGGTCATCGAACGTCGAGTTCAAGAGAGTATGTGTGTTCACGGTTAAGACGGGTACAAAGGTAACGCAAAGGCTGAGTTAGAACCATCATGGCATGGTATTCAACGGCTATCAAAAGATTGATTGGTCCCAATGAGCTGGGCCAGCGTTAACAGAGTTTGAACGCCTTGGCACAACTGGCGGATAGATACAGCAATTGAGCTGCGTGCCGATTCCCATGTCCGTGAAGGTATTTCCATAGCCAGTCGGCAGATTGCCATTAGGTACATGGTTCTCAAACGAACCTTTCCCGGCCGAAGATCAGGGAAGTATCTAAGCACGGCATCAAGCAGCCGATGCTGAAAGCAGCTGGCCACCGGAGACACAAGCCATTGCCAATGTGGAAATAGCTCTGGTTTAACGGTGCCCCTGAGTCATCCTCTGCAGGATCTGGGCACACAATGCACGGTGATGCCTAGGCCCGTCATGTCTAAGATAGGTAGTGTCTAGGTAAAAGTATAGGTGCACGTTGTTACAGTAGCAACACGTTGATATGTCGGAGCTTCTGCCGGATCGGCGAGACAATTAAGCATGTCTATCGACACAGTATGACAGCAGAAGATGGCCCTGTCACTCTTGCACTGAATATGACCGACACCGCGTAAAAGACATCGAGGCCGGTTGATTTTATCGTGCGTAGAAAAAGTGTAAAGAGGAAGAGAAAATCTCGAGTAGTAGGCAGTAAACTTCAGCAAAGGCTTGGTTGGTGACACGTGACATGTGGGTCTGTATCCCCTGTCACGAATCTCTTTTAAAAATTCAACTCTGCTCTTCCTCTTGTCATTTTTTTCAGCATCAACCAACAACAACAATAACAACAACAAAAACGCCCCTTGTCGGCTTTTGCTTCCCGCAAGGCAACTTTTGCCTTTTACGAGGTGACATCTTTCGGCTTCTCTGCTTTACTTTCGACGGCAACGCCGATGCAGCAAGGCTCATTCTGTCCTGCTTCAAATTCGGGACTTGACAATCTGCAGTCCTCCCCCGACAAAGACAAGACCTCCTTCGGAACTGTTCAACGCCAGAATGACGCGAGACATCTCTGAGAGAGTAGAGTGAACAGGGTCCGCGTCTGACAGCGTTTTTCTTTCGAGGCTGTCTGTCTTTCAGGTCACACGCTTTCTCTGTGTGCTTGCTACTTCACATGCTCTTCACGACTCACCCATTACAGTGCAGTAGAGTTTTTTTCTTGTTATTACAAGTCCGCTTCAGCGGCACCCACGAATTGCCTACACCTTGCGCTTCCAATGCGCATGTGTGTCAACTTTTTTATTATCGTTCGAGTGGGAGATCAAAACCACGGTCTAGACAACCGACCCGCTCCACCCTGATACCATAGATGCTGTGTGGTATCAGGACTAAAATCGGGCAAACATATCTTGATGCACACGTAGAGTGAATGTTTCGTATTTTGCACAGGCGTACTTTTGACAAATGAGTAAAGTTGATGGTGCAGAGATGTCTGTATCTGGTGAGAATAAGCCGCTGCACAGTTGGTGGTATAGTCGGTGGCATAGTTGTACAAGTGTCTTGTCCGTTATCAGAAAACAATACGGGCTTAAATCATATCATTTAGATGTTACCATGAACCATGGACGCAGAATATACATCTCATGCTCACTATGTACAAGACCGCCTTGTTACTCATGCTTGCCTCAGCATCGTGGCATTCATCGTTTCATTCAGCCCCATGTGTTGCCTGCGTACCTCCGTCTCGGTCATATCATTCACAACTCCTAAAGACTGTCTGTGTAAGGGTATCCTGTCCCATCCGGTGACCGTTATACCAAGCAAAGCCTCGCATGCGCCATGTCATCCCAAAGAAAAGCCGTTTATTAAACACGCATTTCAGCCGTTGTATCTATCAGCAGATGTCTCGGACAAATAGTCGGATTCTCAGACAGTGTCTCCAAAAATGGCTCTGTCATCCTGGAACGACATGAGAAACCTGGCCACGAGGCGACCTGTGTACAATGTCTGAGGATCCATGGGAAATGGGTGGCTCGCCTTGTTGGTGAGCATGTCGTTCGCAGCCAGAAACTGCAACTCTTGCCCTGATGTGAAACAGAAGATGTCAGCGTTGTCATCCTTTCCAGAACGATACCTGTCAGCCGTTGGCCAATCGGGTGTTGCACTTACAGCTATCGCCGAACAACAATTCTCGCAGCTGAGCCGAGAATTTGATAGATGGTCCGTCCAGCTCGCCCTGTTCGGCGAAGATGCTGTCAAGCAAGGGGTTGAAGCCCTTGGCGTTGGCTTCCTTGCTGTGTGTCTGGTAGACCTGGTGGAACTGGTGGGCGAACTGCTTGAAGGGCATGTTCTCGACCTCTGCGCACGTGTTCAGCGCGAGGCTCCTCTCGTACTCGGGCCTTGAGCTATTCCTGATGTTGATCTCGTTCTGAGAGATGACAAAGATGTCAGCTGCCGTCTCTACAGCCTCCATGAAGAGGCAGAGAACGAGAAAGGCGGCGGTGCAGGGCGCCCACTCCCGTCGAGACTTTGGCTTGAGCGACCTGGAAAAGAGATCAAAAAGCTGCGTCAGCTCGCGATGCATCAGCTCGTCTACAATGGACTTGATCTGTCGTGCAAGGACTCGAGGGGTTACATGATTGTCGCTCTGGTCGATCATGCCGGTAGATCGAAGTATATCGGCAGTCTGCTGGGTGAGGCAGAGCTGTCTGGTCATGATGTAATGCATGCAGTAGATGGACAAGGCACGTTTGACCATGAGGGACTGCAGTATGACTATCAGCTCGGTTAATGACACAACTTGTTAGGTTTCACTCACCTCGGTCTCGTCAGCATACTGCTTGATAATCCGCAAAAGCTTCTTCGGCAGATCGGTGCTTTGAAAACTGTCCGTGACCTGATCGACAAAGTACGGCTCTGTGAGGAGCTCTTGAATGTACCTCTTGGTTCGCTTCTTGAGGTTGTCTCTCTCGGCGCTCTTGTCAAGCTCGACACCAATGTTGGCTGCTCTGTTGGCTTGCAGTTCAACCCTGTTTCCTCCCACATTTTGAAGCTGCCAATGATTCGTGACTTCTTTCGTCTTGGGCGTGAAAAACTTAGCCTGTATAGTCAAGACCGTATTGAATAGCGGACCGGAGAACAGCTCGATGGAGCAGACGCGTTCAAGCCCCTGAACATGAAACCCAGCAATGTTCTCTGCGACGAACTTGGTCATCTCTTCTTTGGCCAGATGACCACGGATGTAGCCGGGGAACAAGATGGTTAGAAAGTCTTGGAACTGCCAACAAACAACCTGGGGGACCTGGATCATAAGCTTCTTGCAGCTCTTGCATGGCCGCTCCAAGTCGCATTTGACCTTGCGACTGTGGCAGCAGAAACAAGCACCCTGTCTGCGGACCTGCAGCGCGTTCTCCTTGGTAGCATTCGCCAGAGGACCCTTACGTCCTCGCTGACTAGTTCGGTTCATGGCCTCGAAGCATTCAAAAGGGTTGGGACGACCAGCATGAGCTGAGATGGAGTTGGGAGTCACGATTACAAACTTTCCAGATTGCTCAGCCTTCTTCTTCTTCTTCTCAACCTTGCCAACCTTGACCTTGCGGATCGGTATTGATATTGGAGATTTACTCCCACCGGGGCTTGCTTTGGAGCTAGAGAGCGAAGTCTGCGAGTAATTGCTCACGGGCGAAGGAGAGTTATTGAAGTCATCCATGATAAAGATGCCCTCGCTGCCTCGCGTGTTGGTATGGTTCCACGGCGGAACATTAGGATCTGACTGCAGAGGCTGCGGAATGTTAAAGTCAACTTGAGGCACCTGAACTTGCTCGTTCGAGTCCATCGAGAACATATCGGTTCCAAAGCTTTGCATGAGTGTCATGTCTATAGTAGCATCAGCACCCTGCGCTGAAGGAGAGGATATTCCCCGCTCCGTCAGCATACCATTCAAACCCTGAGATTGGAATTGGTTCGTATCCTGCTGAGAGAAAAGGTACTGCTGAGGCGTCAAGAAGCCCTGAGTTGGGCCAAACCCGCCATCTGTTGTGGTGGCAAACATGTCCGAGTTGGCGTTATCTGATGATGCCTGAAACGAGGCATTAGCAGCAAAAAAGGCTGTCTGGTCCATCTCTCCGAGTAATAAGGGAGAAGCAGCTGTCGGAGAGGGTGCGTTTCTGGGCATGAACGGCGAAGAGTTGCTACCAGAGGCATACGGCGGGGGAGTGTTGCCGGCACCATAAGACGATGGGGTATTGCCCGGGATGAAGGGAGAAGGCGTTCCGTGGATGTTTCCAACCATGGCAAAGCTACCCAGACTTCCACTGGCCGGATCAGAAAGAAACCCGATAGACGAAGGGGCGGAGCTCGTTGCTGTGTAATCGATGTACTGCCATGATTCGTCGTCGGGTGCGGATTCGAAGTCGTAGGGGGATGAGGAGCTTGTTGACTGTCTGGAGTGAACTGAAGTCATCCTGAGGGTCGTAAAGGGATCAACGGTATATAATGCTGATGTCGAGTAACATATATCGATCCGATGAAACGCAAGTTGACTAGGTCGACGGCGAGATGATAACAGAGACAAGTGTTGATCCGGGAGATATAATTGAGCGCTTATATAGTAGAAATGAAACCGTGATGATGAGACTGAGGATCACAGCCAGTCACTGTGTATACCAAGTTGAGATCGTCAAGTGTCGTACGCTTGGTCGTTATTCAGACGATATTCATAGGACCCTAGTCCACGCGCATCGCCAAAATGTATAAGTTAGTCGTCAGGCTCCAGTCCGCGACTCAGCTCACTTTTCAACCTGAGAGAAGGCAGAAGATATAAGCCAAGTAAAGTGCGCTTCTCACACCGAAGAAGTAAGAAAAAGAAGTCAGAAGTTGCCTGCTTCACTTTTCCCTCTCTTCTCGGTCGACCTTCTTGGACGTCTTGACATATCCCGCGCTAAACCCAAATGGCGACCGAAAGTATGATACCTTGTGTTGTGGGGGATTTCCCAGCGAACCACAAGTATCTTTGAAGTGCAGGGTAACGCTCCCATAACCAATCGTTTACTGCACATGCTCTCTGAGTACGTACTATGTCGAGTGATACCATTATGTATCCAACTCCATTATTACCTACCTATGTAAGTACGTGTGTGGTTTCCAGGAGCGCATATTTGTTGCTTATTTACAGCCTGATCCCGTTGCAAGCTGTCAGCTGGTCACGTCAAGTAGGCTATCATCAGAGCTCGAGCTGTCTTTGGCGTCGCACAGCAGTAATGGTAGCGTTATCGATCTGTATCATCAACTCTCCGATTGGTGTACGATTTCGTGCATCACAACATGAGGAAGGCCTCAAGCCATCAGTTAGGACTGGAGCCTCAATGTCATATGACGAGTTGCCTATTGAGAGTCCAATACACCTCTCACGGTCCAAGGGCAAACCGATGATTCACATGAAACCCACGTCTGCTTTCCACATTGCCTAGGGATAAAGAGAGGGTTCGATTCCAATCACCATGTTCGGCTACCCTAAGGTATTCGCCAAGCCGATTGAGCCATATTCAGGCATGCAATTGCCACAATCGATCGTGTTTCAATGGAATGGCCATGAATAACGAGTCGGATATTCGTAGAGTATCCGCCCATATTGTATTCGTAATGCTTATGTTTCCTTGAAGCTCGGTCTTTATCATCTCATCGAGTAGAGTAGCGAATAGGCACTTTGCCCGCCAGTCTCAGGAGTAATCACCGCTGCCAGATTCCTAAACCTCACTAGGGGTATTTACACGCCCAACATGTGCCTAATGATGAGTAGTAACAAAATAGAGTTGAGATGCCTGCTCCCGAGAGATCATCATCACGGCCTTCACTCCCAAAACAGTTACCCTTGCCAGGCTGCCCGATGCCCAACACCACCATCACACTCGTTACCCAACGCCACCAATAAACAAGGCGGCTGTAATGGCCAACATGGTTTGCCAGAAGCTCTTCGAATCAACGAGATAACTGAAACACACAGCGAATGCATCATTGCAAGTACTGTATTGGAGTACTGTTCGAATCCAGTGGTAGGACCACGAGTATAAACATGTGCTATAAACAAGTGCACAAACGTGACTCGCCCATATTGAAAACATCAAACAAAACAAATCTTGTAGCAAATTAACTCCAACGCGCTTTAGGCAGTAGCCTCCCAACCAGAAAAGACGGTTGCTGGGAAGGGCTGGCATGAACCTGGAACGCCAGCCTATTTTACCCAGGAGGATGTCTACCCATATATGATAAAACATTATCGTCCACAATATCAAATTGTGTTCATAACCCCAACCCTTTGGTCGGACCACATCCCTGTTTCTGATTCATGCCGTTGTCGTCACCGGCAGATCATGTCTCCTGTTTTAGGAGAGCATATAAACGTATAATCATAAGAGTCTCTCAGGACTCGTGGTCAAGCTTGTCCTAAGCTCGGTACCGCGTAGCGGCACGGTCTTGGATCTGCTTGTCTGTAGAAACGTATAGTCGGTCTAGGTAATCCATAGCCGAGGCATCCTTCAAGATCTTGGCGACTTGAATACCGGCCGAGATCAGCTGAAGGATGTTGCGGTCGTCCTTGAGAGGGCGACTCTGGTGTTTGGCAGCGTGCCTCATCTCGAGTGAATTCTCGAGAATCGTAACAAATTGCTTTATCTGTCCGTTATAGAGCACTCGCGCTGGGATGCGTCGCTTGGTTGCAAGCCGCTTGAGGAGATAAACCCACTCGGTCCATTCTCGATCCTGCGGTCGCTCAACGGGTCTCATATCCTGGGTCAAAGGAATAGGGAACTGGTACTTGGCGACGAAATCGTAGGCACATTGCGATAGCCGGTCGTTAACCTGACTCAAAACACTGTCCTGCTCCTGGACATGAAGGTTGGTAGGCAAATGCGGAAGCTCCCGTTCCTGCATAGCAATGACATCCGGGGGCGGTCGCTGCAAGAACTGATGCGGACCGTCAAACTCGTCACGGTTCGAGGGTCGTCTTTGTGACCGGCCTTTACCGGCCGATTTTGTTTTCCCTCCCGGGGCAGCGCTGCTCATCCCGTTTTCCAGGGAATAATCCGATAAATTGGGCGATGCGATGATGTCGTCCACCGAGTCGGTGGGTGAGTATCGATCATTGTTATCCCAACCTTGATCCCTTGATCCCTTGTATGAACCGTGTCCAACTGGCTTCCCATATGAACCTGAAGGAGGGCGGGCACCATACGTGGGAGCAGCAGGATAAGCTGATTCGGCGCGTGACATATGTCCGCTGTTACCAATAGGTAGGCCGCCAGTCAAGTTATAGTTGCTAGCTGAGTAGTTGGCACTTGAGGCGACGGATGTTACTAAGGTGTCCGAGCTGGTGTTGTTCCGAGAATCATCATACCTTTGTGATGAGTAAAAGCCATTGTCGAAACCTCCATGTACTGTTGGTTCGGTAAATGAACTGCCGGTGAATGTGAATTAGCCAACCACAGTTTCGCACAGGGACGGTCAGCAGAGGGGGAATGCTGTCTCACCTGCGGGTTGGATTCCAGGGATTGTTTGACATTGTAGAAGTCTTGTAAGCATGGTCTGGTTGTGCCATGCTGTAGTGGCTCATCATTGTGAAAACCGCAGTGTTAATTTTAACCAGACTTGACGAGACTTGCGGCTGATAAAGAAAGAATCCACAGGCGAAAAAGAAGCAACGGGTCCACGTCCACGCCTTAGGTTCCGGTAAAAAAAAAAAAGAGACTAATAAACCGATGGACAGCTTGTACAATATGGGTCCTTGGGCAGTGATCCTGGGTTTTCCAAAAAGGCTGGCTTCAAATCTCTTGTCCGGAGCATCCACGGTGACTAGGATTTCCTGAGATGGCGACGAATTTCCCTGGGTCCTCTTGCTGGTGGTTATAGGCGGTGTGACCTGTGGTCCAGGCAGATGGATCAATCTGCAAAGGCCAACTCCTGCTGGATTGGATAAAAAACTTCGCGGGCAATAGTGAAGCACTAAGACAGTAGTGCAAAGATCCTGGGGGGGCGCTTCTTCTCAGCGAACCAGTTGCAGGTAAAGCTGTTGGATGAGCTGATCTGAACTGGCACAGATATGAGGGAGAATCGGGAGAGTGAAGCTCGGAATAGAGACGATTTATGTTCGTCCGTGAGGCTGCAAGGGATAAGGGACGCATGTCATGAGCGAAACCCTGGTCGTGAGAGATGGCGATGGAAAAAAACGATGCCCCATTCACTAATAGCGGAGAATGACAGGGACCAGGCGGGAAGCAAGTGATGGGCCAAAGTCTTTTCTGGCCAAGATTTGCAGAATGAATTCGCCCCAGAATCCTTAACGTCTGGAGGGTGTCACGCCGGAGGTTGCGATAGCACCGCACCGGCAGTCAATCCAGTCTGGTCTTGACTTGACTTGAATTGACTTGACTTGATGGCGCAAGCACCACAGACCCTGCCTCTGATCTAGGGCCGGGGTGGGTAAGCTTAATGATCGAAGACGTTGAATTGTTACCTTGTCTTTTGTGTTTCTGTTCGGTACAGTACGACACAAAGATGCACATGCCCTGCCCTGCCCTGCCCTGTCCAAAAGCTTCAGAAACAGTAGTCGATATTGTGTAGCCGAGAGTGTGGAGAGCCTTCGTCAGAGTGCCGGGACTACCCCAGATGTTCTGCGTGCGTACCTAGGTAAGGTACTGTAGGTACGGATAAAGAAAGTCACTTTGTATCGCGGGGCAGCACCGCTCTTCCACGACCTCGGCCACGGTCCCAAACAATAATAACTTGGGCAATTGATTTCCTGGGCATCATTGGGCGCAAGCATTGTTGCCCAAGACGCGTTGGCAGCACCGAATCGAGCTGACCTCAGGAGATGCTAAGTATGAGCAGGGGACTACCTGGAAAGTTGAGGAGCGGTCAATGGCGGGACCACGATGGGACTCGATAAAGGTCAGGCACCAAGACCGATGTAGGTGCACCCGACAGGGCTTCATTGATGCCCACTGACCACCCCCATCACGGGAGCGTGCCTGGCGGTTGGGTTTCTGGCATCCATTGTTCCTTGGTTATTAGGATGGTTCAGGTTCAGATTCAGGTTCAGGTTGTTCAGGTTCAGCACACCAACGCACCAACTGCCAGCAGAGCAGAGCACAGCCCAGCCCACCACCTCAGCGAGGCGGGACGGACTGGGCCAGACGAATCTGGGGATTGATCGTGAATGGGTGTCAGCAGTTCGAGGAACGAAGGACATGAGCAAAGCCTGACGACAGTTCGGTCTGGCAAACTGCGATGATCATATTCATCGTGAGATTCGTGCAATCGCTACAGCATTGCAATAACTTGTGCGAGAAGATGTCGTCTTTGCTTGCCTTGGAATCTTGCCTGTGCTGCGTTGCGTGTCTTCCCTAGGTTTGGATGGATGATATCGACGACAAAATGGTCTGACGCTGATGCAAACAGCCGCTGGCAATGTACTTACTGTATGTGGCCGGCTACTCCACTGGCCCTGCCTGCCTGACCTGACCCTTGAAGCTCGTGGCATCTCTCTCGGCACCTGTGAACGGAGACGTCAACGTCAACCTGAGAAGGGTCCGGCCGAGTTCAGCTTTGTCGATTGTGAGGCGGATGTTTGTGGATCTTGACAACAGCTGAATCTTGAATCCTGATTGATGGGGTTGTTGTGGATAAGAGGCTTGAGTTGGTTTCACTGTAGCTAGGCAGTTTTCTTCTATGCTTGCCCTACCTTGGGCTGAGATGATGGTAACAATTGACCGCCTTCCGGCATAGTCGAACGGAAGGCGGCATTTGTTCACGTCAATTCTCCATGCTGACGATTAACCGAAGCAGGGCTATCCACTGGAGAGGCGCCAGATCATTTAATTAACTTGCATGGGCAAATGCATGTGACCCGATCTGCGGGACCCCAAGCCATGTTTCCTTTGACGTGGAGGAGGTGAGGCGGCACAGGAATAAGGGCCAGACAACGTCTCTTGATGCCGACATTTCTCAGCCGCGCAGGACGTCTTCTCTTCACACGTCAGTCAATTCCTTCACTTTTTCTTTCTTTCGCTCAGCTTTTCCGACCATTCTCGCTCTATCTTATATTTCACTTGCCCTATACCAGAGGTCGATTTGAGCCACAAGTCGGAGCCATCATCTACAGGACACATCTTCCTGGCTGATCCCCTCGATCAGTTGGCGAAGCTCAGCTCTATCCCGGCTGACTGGGCTCATGCTTTCCCCGTCGCTTCCAACCACCGATCGTTTTGCTGACCTTTGCTACAAATCTTTTCTTGGATACGACGGCGCATTGCTCCTTGATGGGCAAGCTCATTGTTTCGACGGCGCCTCTTCCTCCAAACCCTGGACTGGACTGGACTGGCCTTGCCTTGCCTTGACCTCTACGAGTGCTCAAGACTCCAACACGAGGACTAACCAGCCTCTCTAATTTGCAACATCACAGGTAATTTTATGACACGAGACCTCACCCCTTGCACCAGAGAAGCCAAATGCGTCATTGTCTCTGTCTTTATTGCCCCTAGGGCTGAAATTGGCATGTCTTGCGTCGACGCCGCTGACTTAGCACGTGGCTTTTGTGGTCGAAGCGAAGGAACACGAGCTATCGTTTCGGTACCGGACGTTCGTTGATGCAGTGCCCCGCCCCCTGTTGACATCTTGAACAATGCCCAAAATAGATACCAGTCCCCACACAATCACCACTAAAGTCGACGGTAAACAGCCAGCTCCGAGCGGCGGGCCCACACCGACCGGCGACCACAAAGACGACTGTATCCGTTCCGCTCCGGACTTGGAAATTCGGGGGGCTTCGGTCTATGTGAGAACCTCAATCTGTCGTCCTTTTGTGGCACGAGACAGGAAAGAAAGGGGGCCAACACGAAATATTGGCCTCTACAGAGGTTATTATTTTCTCAACGGATGCCGAGTCCGGTTCTGCATTTGCTCCATGGCAGGCTCCCACGTGCTGACCAAGAAATGTCTCTCTTTTTTATTTTTGGTTTTATTTTTATTTTTATTTTATTTTTACCTTCCTTACACCGATTCCAACGGCGAACTGTTTTATACTAAAGAGCGGGCAACCATCATCGCCAAACCCCTGTCGCAGATGAGGCTCCGATTTGGGGTATCTGTCGCTGTGCATATGTGACGTAGGATGTTTCTCAAGACACAGAGTCTAGGTCTTTTGGCAAGGCGAGATATTTTGTTCAAGCCCAGTCTGTCTCCAGGCGGCCGACTTTCCTCTCAATATGATTATGGCCTCACTGATCCCATCACCCCTGGGCAAAACGAAGCCTCTACGGGTTTTTGTGAACAAGCCCCCGCCACCAGGGACTTAGCGAGTCATGGGGCTAAGAGGATCAGTGCTACTTGATTGGACGCAGACCCTGCAGCCTTCGTCTAGGAAAACGAGCTTTACTCCCTTGAATTCTATTTGGGGATATCCCGCCAACTGGCGTGGATTATATCGGGCAAAGACTGGTTCTCAATACGAAAGAGTTCTTGTATGGCCTGCCTTTGTCTTCTTCAAACCGTGTCAGCCGTGTCTCTAGACCACGCTTCCCGTGGAATATTTCCCCTCGACCGCCCCCGAGCCCATTGAATGCGGCGTCTGGTGATATACGAGCCTACATTAGCAGCGTGTAGACGTGGCCGTTGTTGAGCCTTTGACCTGATCTCCAAAAAAAGAAGAAGAAGAAAAGAAGAAAAAGATATACCGCAATAGCCACGAGGAATGCCAACGTAAGAGACCATGGCGCCGCCCAAGGACAAAGAACGCAAGAGAAAGTTTCATCGGAGAAGCAAAAACGGATGCACTCGATGCAAGGCCAGGCACGTGAGGTGCGACGAGCAAAAGCCGCTTTGGTATGTTTAATTCCTTCGTCTTACTCGTGCAACAAACGATACTTTCCCCTCATTTCTTGGACGTTGCTGCAAGGCTACGTGCGGCTCAGACGCGGGATAGACGAGCTTTGCATAAGGCTCTGGCCGAGTCAAAAGCCGTTGTAGGACTGACTAACGGGGTTTGCCAACACAGTACCAATTGCCTTCAGACGGGGAGTGAATGCATCTATCCGACTCCAGAACAGCCACTGCCGTCCAATGAATCTTCCCCTTCGCCATCTTCATCCTCATCCAGCAGTGTTGCTGTTGGGAGCTTCGGCTCTCAAATGGCACTTACCGAACCATCAACGCCACGGATGAGTAATGCTCTCAACAACTATGTTGGGGGCTCTTTCGATGCCCTTCCGGAGCCATCGAAGCGTCTGCTGCGTCATTGTAGGTCCCATGAATATGAACAACCTCGGTCGTATGAAGGCTGATGCCTTGGGCTAGTTTCGCAGTATACAGTCTGGGGCTCGAGACCCGTAGCCCGGGAGCTGGAATCTTCAGCGTACGGCAACCCGACACTCGGGACCATCTTGTCCCATCAACGGCACATTGCGCTAACGGCTGTCTAGAATACAAAAATCGTTCGAGAACCCCGGGTACATGCACATGTGCCTCATGCTTTCGGCATGTCAGTGGGCATGGGTTACAGGCTCGATGGATGAGGTCAGGATCCCGTTCTTGTACCATAAAGCAGCAACCTATCAATTCGCAAGAGAACAGCTCCAGAGTCCAGAATTGGCACAGAGCGGAGACACAATGTTGGCCATTTCCGCACTTGCATTAACAGAGGTATGGATATTCTTGGTGCAATAATGCACACGTGTGGCTAGCGGGTTTGTCAAGACTGACGTTCGATGATCCAGGGCGCGATAGGAGAGCTGGACGCTTCATCAAGGCACTTGAAGGGCATACAGTCTGCGGTGAGGGAGTGGAACAGGGTAACTGATCCAGTAGCGACGTTGCCTCAAAGAATGCTCAAGATGTTAGTTGTGCAAAGACGACGTTGTCCTCTAACTTGACCTTTGCTGACACGTTCTTAACAGGGTCGGAGACGGACTACGAACCGGGAAGGCAGGCCAGCTCGTAAATGTGCCCGAATACCAACCGACCTTTATGGCTCTCCTATTTGCGTCAATATGGGACATCACGGCACTACCACCGCGCGAAGCACCAAGATATGGTTGGTGGGAAGACCTTGAAACGCCCGCAGCCAGGCTTTGGCAGAACCATACCAGGGACCTCAACCTCAACTACGAGATTTCGAGAGGCTTTAACGCGAGCCAATACGTACCGCGAATCCTAAACGGTGACCCGAAAAGTAGTCGGACAAGTTTCATCGCTACCTTCTTTTACCTGTGCTCGGAGCTGGGTGACAAATACTTTGACGTTACCATGATCGACTGGCTTCTCGAACAACTTATCGACGACGTTAATGCTGGTGAAGAGCATCTCAGGATGAGTGAATGGACACAATCACTCTGGTTATTTTGCGTCCTGTTTGGTGCGTCTATGGCGTTCACAGGCCGGGCAAACAACGCAATAGAAGAGAGACAGCTGGCCAGATGGCGAGGCGTTTACGGCGATAAGATGAAACTGGCCAGTCGAGAATTGGGAATCACAAGTTGGCAGTCAGCTCGGGCGATGCTGGCCGCAGTGGTGGGAGGGATAGACGGCGAATTAGAAAAGGGCTTGGAGGAGTTATGGAATGAGGGGATATCTGGAGAGACATTGGGCGAAAGCAGCACAAGTCCAGCAGTGATAGAGCTAGCGGAGTCGGACTAGGACACACATCGTCATCTCGATTGTGTTGGACCAGCTGACTGGTTTAGAATAGAGAGAGGGTAAGCAAAGCAATGTGGTATATGCGAGCTATCATAGTCATTTGGCGTCGCTGAAGTAGTTCAAGGCTGATAGGAGCTGATGATGGAATGCCCAAAGGTGGCTCGGCTGATGCTGATGCTGATGGTGGATTGGAATATACCAATCATAGAATACGCATAGAGCAGAGGAGTTGGGTTGTGGATGTTTGTACTTACCTAAAGAGCCGCAGCAGATGACAAAGCTAATGTTAGGTAAGGTAGTTCCGCCGTCACGTGGAGTAACGGCCCATTCGTCCTTCCTTTCCATTACTTTTCCAGTTTCCTTCCCAGGTAGGAAAGACGGGAAAGGGGGAAGGGAAGGGAAGGTACGGAAGGGCGATCCCGTTGCAGAGTCAGTATCTGCAGAGTCAGGGACTGGGGAAGCAAACTCAAAATTGCGGTTCCTCGGAGGGTTAGTTTGATCCATCAAACACCAACAGTACAGTACAGCACATCAACCTTTCTTTTCTTTTCTTTTCTTTTCTTGTCTTGACTCCCATCTCCTTGTTGATTGACTACGCATCAGAGTGTCGGGTCGGAGTCTGCCGTACCGATCAGTCTCAAGTACAATGCTCAGTAACTAACCGCCGCTTTAATGACTCGGCCATCTTCCCCCGACCTTGTTGTCTCATGGTCTTGTCTCGTCTGTCAAGGCGCCTCAGCCGCCTGATTTCACAATACATTGCATTTTCACACGTTTCACACATTCTTGACCGCAGTTGTGTGTCAGAGGCATCCCACCAGCGATTCGCTGGCCCATCCTGTTGCCCGCATGTGGTCGAAGGCCTGCTAAAAGCAGACCAACAAAGTCTACCTTACCCCGCCTATTGCAGTCTACTTCGTGAGCAATCAGGAGACAGAAACACAACACATGGGTGACCAACGGCAGGTTCGGTGTGCCGCCTGTTGCATATTGGCTCACAGGACGCGGTATGGTTGGCAATGCTTGCTTTGTTCAATCCACTCCACGCAGACTTGGCCGCAGGAGTTACGGGTTGGGGAGGGTCATTCATCAGAATAGTGCAGCGGGCCACGAAAACACAGGCAGACTCTGACCGTCTGACACAGACCAGATTGACAGAGTTGTTGCCAGTACTGGTTGAACTCGCGACTAGTAAAACCTTGAGGCTGTGGTTGAAGGGATCGTCAGGAGCCTTGCGCTACGATACTTTGCGGTCCAATACGAAGGCTGCTGTGTCTAACACTAATATTCATCCGAGAGTGCTTGGACGGGCCATTCATGAAGATCAGCCTCAATAATCTTTCACAGCACAGACGAAATGACGATTTGGATGCAATCTCGGCGCCAACCTCTTCTTTTCCCCTCCTATCCCACTCTGTTTTCTCACATCTTTTCGCACCACATCCTCGTCAGGCTTGGTTTTGCGCTCACCAGCTGCAGTGATGCGTTGTTCAACAGCCATTATCCCTCCCTCTCATAGGCTAACACCAAGTGATAGGGATAGAGGCCAGGGTCTCGTCCCCACCCGGTCCATCACAAATCAGGGAAGTTAACCAGTCGCTCGTTGTCATGGCCCATCCCTCGCGTTTTTATCCCTGCCATAATCCAGCACACCGGTTTCTGCACTCTGAAATCACAAACGCCAGCTCACTCCTACGACCAGACAATGGCCGCGTTCTGCGGCAGTTCCATTGACGGTGTGGGACCCTGTCCCGGCAGCTCGTCAGGCTTCCATGACAATAAAACCCGCAGGATCCCTCGTTGCCCAACATTCTACTTCTGCCTCCTCAATTTTCCTGCCCAACTCTCGCCTCTTACTACCCAACCATCGATTCAGTCTAATTCTTCATAGACTACCAAGCCTTATTACTCTTTCTCGCATACACCAAACTGTCTCCACGCTTGCAATCCTCCACCAGGAATTGTAAGCAACCAACTCAGCCCAAGGATTCATCCTGTCGCGCAACAAAACCACCATCCACAGAATTGCCACTGGTCTGAACTTGCAAGACAACGTCCAACGTTGATCTTAGCTGATTCACGAGCTCAATTTTGCTCTACTTGCCGAGGATACAATGACTGTTACTCTTGTGACACAGCCTGCTACCATGCACGCTTTCAAGAACAATGACCTCGATGAGGTTCACTCGCTGTCCAGGTACTGTTTTCTTTACTCTTCCCTGGCAGGCTTTCGTCTGTTTTTTTCTTCTTCAATCATGTTGCTCTCAAATCATGTTCACCGACAATCTTGCTTCACTCTTCCAAAGGATATCATTCCCGGAAAACCACCTCAAACATTCGCTCCATGGACAATCTTAAGGAACTTTGCCGGATTAATGGACCATGAGAATCCCATGGATATTGTCGACATTAACCCACTGGATTTTTCACTTAACTGGATCTGTCCGTCCGGACATGAAACAATTGACAAATATCGTACTGGCTGTGCGCCTTTCGTGAGTATTGCCCGTTTTTCAAATTGAAAACAACAGCCCTGCGCCTGGATCATATACCTGGACTTGTCATGGAGCACCCAAGGAATACTCTACTGGAGTAAAGGATTCGACCCTAGGACAATGGACCCTGATCATCTGAGCCGTTTTCTGGATGGACTTTTTAGACGGATTGTGTTTCGACAGGATTTTATTCAACCCATGGATACACTCGCCTGGACTTCTACTCTCTCTGTATCGCTTCGCGGTGAAGGGATTCATGGTAGCATACTGGCATAGATGGCCTAGCAATCCAATTTGATTGCGTTGGTGCGGCCGCACTCAGGACTTCATGCTTATGGACACCAAGTTACTTTCCAGTGGACTGCTTCCGGATGCAATGAATGCCAGGATCTTTATTATTGCTCTTTACCACCCGACCCTGGAGTCCAAACATCGACCATGCATGTTGCTATACCAACTTGATTTTATGCGAAGACTTAGATCAAAGGCCTGTCCATGACGAAACAACAACATTGTCCGACACCGGATCACTGCCGGATGCGAACGACGTGACTGAAGCTTATGAATGACGACCCTTCGACCTGGTCTCGACTTTTAACCCACGGACGTCCTGAGGAGCTACGACAGAATGCAAGATCTAACAACAGGTTAAGCGGAACACTGTCATACTTGGTCTGTAGACTCCCATCATTCCCTGCCAGGTCAATAATTCTAACCGAACCCACAGATTCGAAGTCGTTTCGAGCAGTGGCTATAGCCCTAGTTTTTTTCTTTCCAACTCTTTTTTATTCTTTGTCTTGCTTTCAAAATTGCGTAGAACGGCACACTAACCCTTGATCAGCGAGTTTAGCTTCTCTCATGCTTCAATGGCCTCGAATACATCTGGACTCTTTTCTTTTTCTTCTCAAACAGAACCATCAACGGACCTGTTGGCAGGTTCGTCGTGGGCTACGACAGTAGAAGGACCACAGAACTTTCAAGATTTCTCAGACAATGGATCGGCCCATTCTGGAGAAGCTGAGGAGTTCGTTTTCACATCTGGCCATACCACACCCCGAGGAACCCGTGGGCACTCTCAAGGAAACTGGACCGGTTCCAGGACTGCCGCTTCAGTGACCCAAGGTGGACAAGCCATGTCCAGGGTTAGCTCAAGCAGGTCTAGCGGCTCCTCGCTATCACAATCATCACGTCTGTCCAACATGGACTTCACAGGTAATGCTTCCTCTCTTCAGACTGGAGTCCAGACCGGAACTGCCATTCATGGAATTGATACTTGCCTCCTGGACCCCACCGATGGTATCTCGTCCCAGATGTACTGGCCCGAATACTCTCTTGACAGCGGACTGAACGGTGATGCCACCTTTTCACTACCAGACCCTAGCCCTCTGCACGTGGTTCCTTCTCACATGCAGCTTGGCCCTGATGTTTCCCTTGCCGAGAACTCCCCCCCTAGCCCCTGGGACTGCTTTTCTAGCTCTATTTCCCGCTCATCTTCTCCCAACACCATCGAGGATTTGTGGTTCTCTAACCAGAGTCCCAACTCTTCTCCCCAGATTCAGTGCCAGTCACCAAGGTATGTAATAATACCCTGCCGAATAGAGTCTCCAGATTCGGTATCTTACCATGCTCACTCTTATAGCCTTGACCGTAACAATCCCTTGATTTCCGAGGATGTCAATGGCAAATTGATCCCTACTCTTGACGAGTTCCCGGCTGCCACTTCTGCCTTCACTGGTCCACGACGACAGAACAGCGACGGTGAGTCCGCTCGGGACCACGACCTCTACAAGAAGGCTGCCCCATTCGAGGATGGACTTTACCATTGCCCATGGGAGGGCCAGGCCAGCTGTAATCACAAGCCCGAGAAGCTCAAGTGCAACTACGAGTAAGACAATTTTCACCGATGCAATAGGATGGGCGCGTGCTGACCTGCCTAGCAAATTCGTCGACTCTCACCTGAAGCCCTACCGATGCAAAGCTGAGTCGTGCGAGGGCGCCCGCTTCTCTTCGACAGCTTGTCTTCTCCGCCATGAGCGCGAAGCTCACGGACTCCATGGCCATGGTGACAAGCCTTTCCTTTGTGTCTACGAGGGTTGCGAGCGTGCTGTTCCAGGAAATGGATTTCCTCGCCAATGGAACTTGCGCGACCACATGAAGCGTGTCCACAACGACCACGGAAGCTCTGGTGGCTCACCTACTACGGGACCTGCTCAACCTGCGAAAGGACGCAAGCGCAAAACTGAGAATTCCGAGACTCAGACTTCCAACAGCCGCAAGGCGGCTGTCAAGTCGATGCCTCCTCCCCTGGAGCCAAAGGAGAACCTGGCACAACCCCTTCTTGACCAGTGGATGGAGCACCGCAAGGCTGTGGACAGCCTCATGCGAAGCCTTGTCAAACCAGAGGATGCTCAGAACCTTCAGCACATTGGAACCATCCAGAACCGCCTCAGCTCTATGGTGAAGCTTACCACCGACCTGAACGCCATCAACAACTCTGGTAACACTCTAGTTGGCACTGGCTGAATGAATTGTAAGTCATTACTTGGATGTTATGAACCTTCACATACTCACCATAGCTTTCCAGAATGCGAGTCTCATCTGCTACCGAAAACCATTAAAATTGATTTGTGCAAGTGCACAAACAGAGATAAGAATGTCCGTCTAATATAGAGACAAAATTCCGTATCTCCAGACGTCCCAAGGAATGGGCATCAACGCCCATGAAAACGTGGATATGGCGGAGGCAATTGCCTCGCCCAGCAGAAAAATTCCCGGGTAATGGATGCGCTGCGTTACCACCGGAATCCATGAATTCCAAGGACACGGGCCCGTATTCAAAGATGGCGCCGCTAATGCGCCAGGAGGATAACGAAGCTTCTTGGAGGTAGAGATTTGATTGACTTCTGAGTCGAAGGTTGCGAGGGGAAAGGAGAGGGACGTCATGGAGAAGAGGCGTAGATAGAATGATGATTCTGATTTGAAGTTTGATACAGAATTTACAGATAACAACAGATGCCCTTGTCTACAGAAAAGGGTAGCAGATTAGACACTTTGTTTGGGAGGGATTATGATATTGATAGCATCACTGCAAATAGGATTTGGGAGTTGAATCGAGCTTGTTTATCATATCGGTTGACGAAGGTGATTAGAATGAAGTTTCGAACGACGCCGGGTTGTGTGGCATGGTAAGTGGTGGCTATGGCACAGATGGTTCGACAATATTGGAACTGCGTTGAACATTCAGCATCTATCACCTGAGTGATATTGCCAGACTGACCAGAGGTTTGATTTGATGCGCACCCTTGTCGGCCGGTCTCAGCATCTAAGATTTGGTTCTAGATTTATCGTAGATGGGACATCAAACGTTGAGAGGCAGCTCTGGATCAGCGGTGAAACTTGCAGCCGATCGGAAGAAGTAGGGTCAACTTGGTGAGACTCCGGGGCTGCGTTGACATGCAGCCGTGGGATAAGGCACTTGACTTGCATCGCCGTAGCAGGATCGCGTCTCGTCTTACGTATTACCTCACCGAGACGACAGAGCCCGTGCTTTCGAGAAGTCGAATTTATGGCACGACATCTGCGGTGAGCAGCTCCGAGATATTGTCGGCCCGGCCACGGTCTCGGTGCTTTCAGCAACCTCTCGTACATAGGCTGTTGGTGGAGGGTCCTACAGTATGATGCGAAGCGTTACGTGAGAGGCTCAGGGTCCTGTAACCTCCACTATGACGCTGAGGGTGCTGGATCAGCGGAAACGGTCCAGGCTCGGGTACCTGAGAGAAGGATCTGGAACTTCTTTGATTGTGAGGTGGAATAGCAAGTTGTGTTACTGGCCTGATTCAGGGCCAGTGGATTAAGGAGAGAAACGGAAGGGAGAAGCATTGTGAACGGTAGTGAGCTCCGAGCTCTGCCGTAACTTCAGAGCCTGAGGGGCAGTTTTGTAAGTGTTGAGGCTATCTAGGCTCTGAATAAGGTATTAACATATGACTTGTTCAAGGTTTGTATACAATTAAGTATTCATGAGATGAGAAATAAGGTGTCATTGAAGCAAAAAGAAAGAAAGAAAAAAGAGAAGAAAAAACTCCGATCTCTCCACAATCTAAAACTGATCCCATTGATCCACGTCTTTGTTGATGTCTGTCCATATTCATGACCTGACCTTACCTGGCCCGAGCCGCTTCAGCCCACCCCAAATTAAGTAACGTATGTACAGCGGGCAGCTAAAGCTAAGGTACTGCTACTGACTAGGTATTTACGTAGTACTTAGCTACCACCATTCCCCATCCTGACACCGTTTCTGATTCTTCCTCTTCTGCCTCAGTCTTTTGCTCACCTACAACTTCTTCCCTCTAAAGAAACATCATTGCATATTAATCGCCCATCATGGCTCGCAAGTTCTTCGTCGGCGGCAACTTCAAGATGTAAGTGTTTACCCCACCAGGGCAGTCTGCTCTGCTCTGTTCAGCTCCCTCACTGCCCCTGCCCCTCCCCCTCCAAGAAGCAAAAAGGCCGCAGATCTGGTGAAGGTATCCAAAAAGCTCACATTTGTTTTCTAGGAACGGCTCCGTGTCGTCCATTAAGGATATTGTCAACAACCTCAACAGCGCTGATCTCGACAAGAACGCTGGTACGTCATTCTCCTGTTTCCCCTCCTCCCCCGCCTCTCATCCCAGCTTCTCAACGGAACCCCTCAATGTTGGTATTTTGGGTGAAACATCCAGCTAACAGTTGCTGCAGAGGTCGTCGTCTCTCCTCCTGCCCTCTACCTTCCCCTCGTCCGCGAGACCCTCCGCAAGGACATCGAGGTCGCTGCCCAGAACGTCTTCGACAAGCCCAACGGTGCCTTCACTGGCGAGATCTCCGTCTCTCAGCTCAAGGACAGCGATATCAACTGGGCCATCCTCGGTCACTCTGAGCGCCGAACCATCCTCGGTGAATCCGACGAGGTCATCTCCTCCAAGACCAAGTACGCCACCGAGAACGGCCTCAAGGTCATCTGGTGTTGCGGCGAGTCCCTCGAGACCCGTGAGGCCGGCAAGACCATTGAGTTCGTCTCTGCCCAGATCGAGTCCCTCAAGTCCCAGGTTTCCGACTGGTCCAACATCGTCATCGCCTACGAGCCCATCTGGGCCATTGGCACTGGCAAGGTTGCTACCACTGAGCAGGCCCAGGAGGTTCACAAGGCCATCCGTGACCTCCTCCGGGGCATCAGCGACAAGGTTGCTGACGAGACCCGCATCCTCTATGGTGGCAGCGTCAACGAGAAGAACTGCGGCGAGCTCTCCAAGCAGGCCGACATTGACGGCTTTCTCGTTGGCGGTGCTTCTCTTAAGCCTGCTTGTAAGTTGCTCCAATACGATCTCACTTTGAACTATTCTAACGAACAATTTACAGTCGTCGACATCATCAACGCTACCAAGCAGTAAGAGAACTAATTCAAAGTAAAAAGTTTTGTTCCGTTGAGGGTTTGACACCTTAGCACGAGAGCAGATAGATGATGGAAGGAAACAAAAAAAATAAAATGTTATACCCATAAACAGCTTGTCAATGTCCGTGATCATATATTAGTACCTAGCCGGCCTTGAAAAAACGGCTTGTTTGTAAATCAGAGAACGCAAGTAGCTTCAGTATCACCTGTAGCCAAATGTAGCTGTGAAGTCAAGTTCATTTACACTCCCCAACTTTCCGGAGATTTTGCTCTAAACCGTACAAATTTCCTCGCAACCCAATGCTACAACCAACCTCAAAAATTGTCACAAACATCTATACATACAAACATAGAACCCAGACGCAACAGCCAGTTTTATTGTTTTATTTTTAAACAACCATTCCCTTGCCGTGGTACGGGGACCAGACACCACGCACACTTGGCCGGGTGCTGTTGACTGCCTGGTTGTGGCGCTTGAGCTTCTCTCCGCTGGCATCCCGTAGCAATTCGGCCTTCTGTAAAATCTCATATGGCGACAGGTTTCGTACGCAGATGGGCTTGGTTCGACCGTTGATGTAGTGGCCGACGACTACGGGGTGCTTGCCGGGTCGGGGGGAGATGGAGAACTCGACTTGGGGGTTGGCGGCAGCGAACTTGGGAAGAAGAGACTTGATGAAGCCGCTGTAGCAAGATTAGACAATACTCAGAAGAAAGATAGAATGCTTAGGGTGTTTAACATACTTCATGCCCTTGGAGCTACCGGCCCAGTCGCAGTAATAGAAGTCCAACTTCTTGCACTGGAGGATGAATGCGCCGAGGCCATTCTAGAAAAGTCAGCACACATGTCTCCAGCGAATTAAGGCGGCTGAGGGAATGAACCTACCTGACCCTTTGCTATTTGTCTTAAAGCCTTGACAGTCATGCTTGCGTGGCCGTGTCAATCGTCATATCATGATCCGACAACAACCAAAGAGGTTTCGAGGTACCACCGCGAGGTCATCGCCAGAAAATCAGCTCCCGTCTACCGTATCCCATTGGGGATTAGCGTCAAACGGCAGAACCTCGGCTGCATGCCAGAACAAGCCTCAGCCGCCAGGTAACTTTCGAGTCGACATTCTCAGGGATAATTTCATACGCGACAAGTTCAATTAAACTTCGTGCTGCCTTGGGCTTTCTATCTGTCATTTATCGCGGACTCACGCGCGTCCATCTACCTTTTGTCTACATTCTTTCTCCGCCATTCATTTTCCCACCATTCTACTCGAGATACTGCGATGACAGACAAGCTTCCCCCTAACCTGCTCGCGCTCTTTGCGGCGCGACCACCCCTGCGATGGGTTGAGCCATCCGACTATGCGCCTCAGAATCGCAAAACAGCGCCTATCAGCGGCGTCGCCCAGTTCCTCCCGGAGCTTCAGAAATACAAGGAGACCGATGTCTACAACCCTACCGAGAGTTGGCTGCAGAGGCGCGATCGCAAGAAGCAGGAGAAGAAGGAAAATTTGGAGAAGCTCGTCACAGAGGCGCCCAAGAACTGTCAGTATAACCTTTTAAATATCCACAACACTGCATTGCAACTGCTAACATGCTACACAGACAAGCCAAATGAGGATCCCAACGTCCGTGGCGACGCATTCAAGACTTTGATTGTCGCGCGTCTAAGTTACGATGCGGATGAGAGAGACCTAGAGAAGGAGTTCGGTCGCTTTGGCCCTATCGAGCGCGTGTGTAACCCTGTAAACTATCACAGCCTCCATCACTGACAGCATTATAGATTCGCATCATAGTTGACACTCACGCCCATGAGAAGCCAAACAAGAAAAAGAAGCCCCACCGAGGCTACGCGTTCGTTGTATTTGAACGAGAGAAAGACATGAGAGGTAAACCCACCCCTTCCCCCATCTGACTAGACATTTGTTTTCTTCCCTGGATGTACCTTTTGAGTTGTGGCCCTCAAGCTTGCCCTTCTCTCGAAGTATATGGCGAGACATTAAACGGCCCTCAAGCTTGCCCGTCTCTGCTTCTTCCTTTTCTTTTGTCAAATTCGCTCAGCACGCAAGGTACTATTGAGGGTAAGATTGACTGACACATGCGCCATTCGGCGCAACCATGAGCAGCGGCCTTGGATTCTTGTGATGGTATGCGCATCAAGGATCGACGGATCAAGGTAGACGTCGAACGAGGCAGAACCGTCAAGGGCTGGCGCCCTCGACGACTTGGTGGTGGTCTTGGTGGTCGAGGCTATACCAGAGCTATGGCTGCGCGTCCCATGGGCCCCGGTGGCTTTGGAGGCGGTGGCGGCGGTTTCCGCGGCGGCTTCAAGGGCTTCGACGGTGGACGTGGACGAGGCGGCTTCCGAGGAGGTTTTGGTGGCCGTGGAGGAGGATTCCGAAGCGGCGGCGGAGACTTCAGCCGTGGGGGTGACCGAGGCGGATATGGCGCCCCGACCGACGCTCCGTCTGGACCTGGATTTGATCGAAGAAACGGCGGCCCTGGCGACCGTGGTGATCGTGGTGACCGAAGGGGCGACCGAGGCCCCGGTGGGTATGATTCACGAGGTGGTGGTCGCTCATATGACGACAGACACGGCGGCGGCCATCGCGACGGTGGTCGACACGGTGGAGAACGCGAGAACCGACGCACCGGAAGCAACATGGAACCCATCGGCCGACGAGAAGGTGGGTATCGCGAAAGGGACCGAGACTACGACAGACCTCGCGACGATGACGGTGGCCGTAAGCGCGGCTACGACGGAGGCTATGAGGATCCTCGAAAGTTACGGCGCTATTAAAGCTATATCTTCACCCCTGAACACACTTGCGGTGGGTTGTCGATCTTATCTTCCAGTCATTAATTCGCACCCCCTTTTCCACCAAAGGGTAAGCACACCGTTTTCGCCGACAACTTCAAACCTTGAGCAATCAAGTTTTATACTATACGCCTATCCAATCTGGATCCCTTAGGTTCTCTCACTTGCTCTGCTGTTGATCTAACTCGCCAAGACTTGACAGCAGCCCTACCTGTTCGTGGTAACAGCCTCCGGTACATCCTGATGGGTTTGGAACGGCGCAATGTGCCAGGTAACCTTCGTTATATGTAGTCTATTTGTTTTAGGGAGTTGAGGGCAAAAATTGGAGGGTGGTTCCATGGTAACCCGGCCATAACATGCTGCATAGGTAAGGTCAGGGTAAGGACTCCGTGACCTGCTGACCCGAAATGTCGCCAAGGCTGGCCAAGAGGCCACTCTGATGTATCACTTAGGAGTTTTCATGTGTAATAACAGTTAAAAGAATCACCAAGTCATATGCATGATTTGAAGTACGTATTGTCATTCAGGGGCGGGCCTTTTGGTAAAACATAATGCCCTCCATATCCCATGGCCCTCAACGCCGAGATCCCATAAAAAATTTCATGCTGGTATCAGTCATTCAAACAGAAGATGTTAAACCCAACGTCTAGCACCGTTTTACGTGCCTAATCCAAGGCTCCTCTAATTTTCATCCATAGCATTGGGGTTGACTTCTGTCACCTCAGAGTTTGCAGAGTTCCAGTACCTAGATTGTGTCAATACTTATTTGCACTCTGGTTCTTTTGGTTAGGATGGGGTCGGAACTTACGCCAACACCTTGACCTTGAACTCACTCAAGCACATATCAAAAAGCTTGAGCAATCTTGTCTGTCGTGAATCCAGAACATCACCCTCCTTGCAGACAACGTACTCCTCGCCTTGGCCAGACTCGTCACCGAGAACAACGCGGCCCTTGACCATGCGGGTAGGCACACCGAGACGGCGCAACTCGGGCTCAATGGTGTGCTCAAGGGGTATGTCGTGCTCGGCGGGAACCTCGCCGGCGCCGTGGCCACCCGCGACTTTTCTATTCCTACCGGTGTCGTCTACGCTACCGCCGGCGAGGTTCCCGCCGA
>JABCKB010000189.1:0-56507 GCA_013184455.1 Fusarium continuum | reverse complement strand
ATCCTGTCTCACCTCACTCATATACATCTACACAATGTCTACTCACGAAAAGGAAAACACCGTCGCCCAAGCGGCCTCAGACACCGCAGACTCAGATACCCCCGGCTTCCGTCCCAAGGGATGGATGTACAAGACCGTCCGCCTCGGCCGTCTCGAGCTCTGGTACGCCTCGCCCAAGGTCCAGCTCTTGATGGTCTCGCTCGTCTGCTTCATGTGCCCCGGCATGTTCAACGCCCTCACCGGCCTCGGTGGCGGCGGCCAGGTCTCCAACGAGGCTCAGGACCACGCCAACACGGCCCTCTACAGTACCTTTGCCGTCGTCGGTTTCTTCGCTGGAACTTTTGCTAACAGGCTGGGACTTCGTCTGACCTTGTCAATTGGAGGCTTGGGATACTGCGTTTATGCTGCTTCGTTCCTGTGCTACTCGCATACTCAGAACATGCCTTTTGTTGTCTTTGCAGGTGCGCTGCTTGGTGTATGTGCTGGACTCCTGTGGGCTGCCCAAGGCGCTATCATGATGTCGTATCCTCCTGAGCAGAGCAAAGGACGATACATTTCTTGGTTCTGGGTTATCTTCAATACCGGTGCCGTTATCGGTTCTCTTGTGAGTTCTCCTTCATATCCATCACTTGTACTCTTACTCACCTCTGCTATAGATCCCTCTCGCTCAAAACGTCAACAAGAAGGCTGGCCCTGTCACCAACGGCACATACGCTGCTTTCATCGCTCTCATGTGCATCGGCGCCGTCCTCGCCCTCTTCATCTGCGACGCTGACAAGATCGTCCGCGAGGACAACACCAAGGTCATCGTCATGAAGAACCCTTCATGGAGCACCGAGATCAAGGGCCTCTGGGAGACGCTCTACACCGCACCCTGGGTCGTCCTCCTCTTCCCCATGTTTTTCTCCTCAAACATCTTCTACACCTACCAGAACGTCGACATGAACCTCGCCCAGTTCAACATCCGCACCCGTGCTCTCAACAACCTCCTCTACTGGCTCGCCCAGATCTTTGGAGCCCTTATTGTTGGATACGCCCTCGATGTGTCCAGCGTTCGCCGTAGTGTTCGTGCAAAGGTCTCCCTCGCCGTGCTGTTTGTCCTGACTTTTGCTATCTGGGGCGGTGGTTACGCCTGGCAGAAGGACCAGCGACCTCGCGGGGTTGCCATGGATCCGGCCAACGAGGATGACAAGGTTGATTGGAGCGACGGCGGCAAGCGATTCCTTGGTCCCATGTTTCTTTACTTCTTTTATGGCTTCTTCGATGCCGCCTGGCAGACTTGCATCTACTGGTACATGGGTGCTCTCTCCAACTCTGGTCGCAAGACAGCCAACTTTGCTGGTAAGTCCAATCCATCGTCTCCAAGCTCTCTACACTAGGTCACTAACCCAACGATGCAGGTTTCTACAAGGGCATTCAATCCGCCGGCGCTGCCATCTTCTGGCGGCTCGACGGCATCGGCAAGCCTTTCGACACCATCTTCGCCGCAACATGGGGCTGTCTCGGCGCCTCGTTGGTTATCGCCGCGCCCGTCATCTTCATGAAGATCCAGGACTCTGTCCCCGTTGAGCAAGATCTCAAGTTCAGCGACGAGAACATCGAGGATGTCATTGTTGCACCTACGGACAAGAAGACCGCGGAAGCGGAAGCCTAGGCTAACAAAAGAAAAACGAGAATATTATCATAAGAATACCTACTAATATCTTAATCATACTACCGGCGTTTGGAATACACGCATTGGGTTGGGTTGACGGTACGGGTCATGATGCCTGTAGGAACTTGGCATTGGGTTTTGACGATTTATTGCATTGCATTGCATTGAGCAACTTTGTTTATGAAATTTTACGAGTTTACCTAGAAGCCTTTAATACGATGCCCTCAGCGGCCTACTCTCGCGTCAATTTCGTCCTACAGGCACAGCCGGAATTATTTCAAGTCACACACAATCTAAACCATGATGAGCCTGATGGAAGATCTGACAATCTGAATCAAGAGAACCATGGTTTGGTCATACACTTTAGTAGTCTTGCAAATTCGGTGAGGATTAGCAAGCAATCATTCAACATTCACAGCACTTCACAATTGCCAAGAGAACCAATTTCAAGGACAATAGATCCTGATACTTCTTTCTGTTCTTTATTCTATTGCAGAATACATCATTTTTGTCTTTCTTTTCCATCCCCTATTCACCAAACTCCTTTCCCAGCAGTTCATTGGTGAAGAACAAAAAACACAGGCGGCAAGCTGCCATCCTTGATCGTACAATAGAATCAGATAAACTCGTTGCATTGGCGGCTAATAGTTCCGGCCCTCCATCGTTGAGAATAAATTAAAAGAACCCCCAAATAACACCTGCAACAAAACACAGGCATCCCAAGAAGTCATCGTTGTAAGCCGTTTCTGAATGCACCCGTGCCGTACAAGTTTTTTGTTTTCCGCGCCCTGCCCGTCTTCGCCTGAAGAGATAATACAAGGAATGCAAAAACAAGAAGCGAAAGAAGATGAGAAGTAGAATGTATAAGTGCGAGTCCGACGTCATGAGTTGTACCCTGAAAGTTGTATAAGGCCGAGAATGATCGCGGCGGCGACTGATTCCAAAGTCTCTAGACGCTTCGGGCCCTAAAAGACAGCGCTCGCGCTTCGTGATAAGATCCTGGATCAAGTTCCACCTATGGGAACTGATGCGAAAACCATTAAACATAAATGTCAGACCCAAATGTAGATAACGCCGTTGTGCTGATGGATGTGGAGGTCACGAGGAACATGACGATGATTCCCATCTGCTGATAAAGTTCATAACAAAAATAGGGGGTATCAAAGATGAAGTAGTTACTGGTGGGAGGTAATATGTGCGTTTGGTAATGGTAAGCGTAAATAGTCCATCAGCCCGATTCGGAGCTGAGGCGGTAAGCATCGAGCAAACTCTTATATCTGAGTGGGTGTAGGTGTCGAAGTGCCTCGGTCGCGGGAAATCCAGCTGAATAGATCAGCCCGGCTGCCACCGACACCAACAATGGAGGCAGCTGAGGACTCAACGGCAGGTCGGTTGGCAGTCTCACGAGGCTCCAAGAGGAGACTCTTACGGTAGTAGGTGACTTGAACGTTGCCCTCCTCACAATCGCGGAGATGGCTGATCTGAGAGGTCATCCAGTCCTGCATGTCAGGCACTTCAGTAAGTCGGTAGGGAATCTGGAATCGCTGGAGCTCTCCAATGATCTTGGCTGTGCGGGTGTGCTTGTCAAAGTTCACAACAGTAATGCCACCGGCACCATCCTCCTCAGACTCGTGACCAAGGCACATCTGCTTGGTGGCAGGGTTGCCGATGTCGACGAATGTCAAGTCGGTCAAGTACATGCCAAGGAAGGGCAGACAGGGGGGAACGTGATCATGGAGCCTAGTTCGCAAGACCTTGTTGTTTTGTGAAGGCTCGACCAGATCCTGAAGACTTCTGAGCATATCCTTGCGCTTGGTGGAAATGAGGTCCCATGTCTTTCGGAGACGGCTGATGGTGCTGCTGTTGAGACTGCAAATAATGGCCATAAGACCGTCGTAGTTGTGGAGCTCAAGGCACTGGTGAGCAATCTTGATCCACTGCTTGATAACCTGAGCACGTTTCTTGACCTCCTGCTGCTGGAGGATGGTCTCAGCCACGAGGTTAGATAAATCGGTGGACAGTGATGACATGGCCTTGACATTGGGGGCATTAACACCGCCTTTCTTCATCCACTGAGAAGCCAAAAGCTCCTCGGGGAGGATGGAGGAAAAGATGTTCATTTGCTTAATGGTCAACTGACGAGCCAGCTCCAGAGGGTCAAAGTCAAGGATGCTTGGCTGAGCGGCACCCATCTTGAAAGCAGCAAGCAGGTTGAGTTGACCCTTGGTGATGGCGGGTATGGGCAGAGGGGTGTCGGCTGGCACGTATTGAGCAATTGAGGTGTTGGTCTTGCCCATTGATGATACAAGTCGAGGTACCAGAGAACCCTCGCCAGAGACACGCTGAGCGAGCTCAAACAGACGTCGGCCAGCAGAAGGCAAGTAGGAGGCGAGCTTGAACTCGGCAAATGGAATGATCAGATCGAGGGCTTTTCGATCAGTCTCATCCCTCCAGTGGGACTCAAGCCAGCCCTTGAAAGCATTGTATACTCTCAACCGAACAGGTCCAGCCACATGGGGGGAGTCGTTAACGTAGTCATATCGTTCGATGAGCGCTTCGGCAAATCGGACTGGTGTGCAGAAAAGGCGGAAGGTAAGGTAGAAGGCGGAGACAAACATGGCATCAGGGGTAGATTCGTGAGTGGTGAGACGCTCAACAAGAGCAGGTAGCGAGCCGCCAGTAACTTGGCCCTCCTTGTTGAACATGAGTTCATGGGCAAAGGTCTTCTCCATGAGCCTTGACTCAACGTCAACTTCGTCCATCTGGGATGAGCTTCCACCATTGCTCAAGTTTGACATTGAAGGCTGCGTGTGAGGGGCAAGAGTGTGGTCAGGAGTGGTGGCCCGAGTTGAGGTCTGCGAGACGACGCTGACCTCGGAGTCGCGGCTAAGGTAGGTGGCACTGCTGCCAGCGCTGGACGCAACCATACTATCAAATCGGGAAGTCGAGTTGAAGTCGTTGTCATGGTTGTCGACTGGGCTGTAATCCTCGTTGGAGGGAATAGTGGTAGAAAGCTTAGGGAGAGGAGGAAGAGAGGGTCGCAGCGAGGAGATGGAGGATGCCACGCTGGAAAGGTTGTCGTCGGCTACTGATGACCGTCGAGAAGAGCCAGGTGAAGGATGAATGGTCTGCTCATCAGTGGGCGTCGTCACCTGAGGAACTTCAGGCAAGGGCTTGTCGATGGCGACAACAGTGAGGCGTCGAGAAGTAGGGTTTGAGGAGTTGGAAGTTCGGTTCGAGCCCGCAACGCTGGCAGCATCATTGGGTTCCGACACAGACGGAGTCCTGGCTCGCTCCCCTGAATCGATATCCAGAATGCTAAGGTCAATACCGAGGCTGCTCGTCTCGAGCTCGAATTCGAAGTCGCCGATGCGCTCGATAGCGGACTTTGCCTTGGCAACGCAATCTCCAGCGGCTCTAACGCAGCCCGTGGCGGACGCGAGGAGCAATGTGTTGTCGTGGGGCATGATGAAGTCGGCATCCTCAGAGGCGGCACTGACCAGGGTGTCGCGGGCAGAGAAGACGAGATCTTGGATGCGTGCAAACATGGTGGCTCGGGCCTGGGCAAGAGCCTCAGAGCTTGAGTTGATGTGGTCATAGACCCCGTCGATTACCGCGAGCAGTTCTCCACCAGATAGTGCAGATTGGCGGATAGCTGAGGCAAGCTCGGGGCGCGACTGTGACTGAAGATGCAGGCGTCCGATGAAAGATCCCAGATGAGATAAGAAAGTATCGTGGCTGCGGTTGAGGCGCTCTGTAACAAGATGATGGGCTCTTGATGCTGATGAAGGGCCGGCAAGAGAGACTCTGTGGGAAATCGTGGCAGACAGGCGGTGAGCTTGTGCAAGGCTTCCCTGTGATAACCTATGAGAGCTCGGGCCGGTACGAGAGCTAAGTGACGATAGTCTCTTGTTGAAAATAGCTGTTGATGTCTGCGTGCTCTCGCTCGATTCAGAAGCAGCAACACTGGTAGCAGCTTGAGAGTCAGTGTCGTTGGTGCCACGTTGGCTTCGTTCATCAAATGTCGACTGATCGGCAGGTGGTGTTGGAGGCACGTATGATTCTTCAAGCACCGTATCCATGACAGTGACAGCTGCAGGTGCACGTGCCCTGCGATCCTCTTCGAGTACATCCATAAAGCGAACGCCCTTTATTACGATTCTGAAAGCCTTAAGGATCATCTCATCGATAATGTCATTCACATCCTCAACGGGAGTAACCTCTAGGCGTTGCGTCTCTTGTAATCGCTTAGCTGTCTTGACCAGAGATGAGAGCTCTGAGAGCAGAGACTTGCGGCACTTGCGCAAAGCATCGCTCCTCTGAATGAAGATGGATTCTCGGTTGAGGCAGTTTGTTCGTTCCTATGCACGGGGGTTAGACAACTCAATTAATTAATTCTCAAGTTTAACATCAGACTTACCAACAGGAATCGAACGCCCGCAATGATCCCCTTCATAAACTCTTGGTTGCCAAAGATCTCCCTGTCATTGACAGACGTACTTCGAAGGAGATCCCAGAAGTTCAAGAGAGCCTTGAGAAGGTTGCACATGTCGTCGGGCTCATAGGCCTCGCAGTAGTTGGTCGGTAGCCATCCACGGGCACCCGAAATAAGCAATGTGCCATCGGCCCACCCATTGGTGTGGATTGAGTGCACCAGGATGACATCGCCCTCGTTGAGAGGCAATGTCACGCTCGAGTCGGACATAACATAGCTGGGGTTGAAAGGATAAAAGGCTCGCAGGAAGTTGTGAAAGACCTGAGGAGGCATGTACTGAGGTGAAGGTGAGAGATCCTCCTGCGAGCCATTTGGAGTAGCGGGGGGGGTCATTTGTGATTGTGCGTAGAGGCTGGTATCGTTTTCTGAGGTCGATGAAGCATCTCCAGACGATTCGGTTCGTGATTTGGCGATAGATAGAGGAGCCACCTGGAGACTGGCTCTCATGGGTTGGTCGCTCAGCATTTCGTGCGATTGCCGCTGACAATCGACGTCGTCGTTTAGATCATCGGGGGACGGGTCGGCCGGTGGGTTTACACAACCACTCGAACCACGGCTCCGGCTCTTTTCTTTTCTGTTCTTTTTTTGTGTCCTTTTTCTTTCCTTCGTCCTTGCTCAACAAGTCACCGGCTGTTGTATCAAGATATCCAAGAGAAGAATGCGGGTTGAAGATGGCGGGAAGCGAAACTCGATGTCGGCGATGGTGTAAGTCGTGAGGTTGGCTGTTTGGATGAAACTTGATGAAATTGCACCACACAGCAACAAAAAAAATTGAGGGAGAAAAACTCGGTTGGCTGGGAAAAAGAAATATGTCAGTCAGTCAGTCAGTCAAGTCACCTGGGGACAAGACTCGTGAATTGAGTTGATTGTTTGTGGGAAAGAGCAGAAGAAGCAGCATCGGATGGAATGAAGGGAGACGGGCGTTGAGTGGGCTGGAGGGGGCCATGAGGTGCCGTCAAGGAATGTTCAGGTCCGCAGGGGGTACCTGCTGCAGGGCGTAGGTAAGGTAGTAGAGACGTTTTAGAGGGGGTTCGGGGGCGGAAAGGGACGTTATCCTGCAGTGCGGAGAGAACTGCTGAACCCGGACTCTGAAAAGCAATCACTTGCACCCCATCCCATGCCATGCCCATCCATGCTCATGTTCATGTTCATGCTCATGGCCTGTACCATGAACAACCTCGTGCCCATGTTTTCCTATGCTCTTCTCCTATCACATCGTACTGTACAGCAAAGCGCCTCTCGTCTCGTCCCATACACGCAACACAACACAACACAGCACAACACAGACGCAAACCTGCAAGCAATGACTGCCCTTGTCTCGCCTGAATAGCGCGTGCGGCCCGCCCATGTGCATACTGTATGCTCAAGCCTGTATGTGCCTTGCTGCGGACGTACGGTACCTGCGTAGTTGTGGGGAGGAAAAAGGTAAAATGGGACGATCCAGCGTACGGAATACAACATTGGGCAATCAATGTGCTGCTGCCGATTGCTGTTTTTCTTCTTGCTTACCTTTACTTGATACCGAGTGATATATTATATTGATTATCTCACTTCACTTGAATCCAACCCAAAGGACCAGTGGCAGCTAATCGTCGTTGTCGTCGATGTATATCGTTGTCTGGTTGTGCTGACTGAAGTGAGTCAGGTCATTCGTCGAGTGTTCCGAGTTGATCTAGAGTTGATGGAATGATGTGGTTGAGATCGAGCGACAGGGGTGGCTTCGAACGATTGGAAGCAGCAACAGTCGAGGCTGGCGAGAGCCCAACGGTATAAGCAAGTGTCAGATTAGGTGATGACGAATTAGATGGTGATCGAGAGGCTGTCGATGCCGGTGACCAAGAGTAGAAGCAATGCGTAAATGTGGATGTAGACCGTAAACCAAACCCAAGCACACTAACACAAAACAATGAGAGGAGAGTGAGTAATGATATGATGTATGAGGCACAAGTCGAGCTGAGTTGCGTCGAGTCGAGGGGAAGAGTTGAGAACAAGAACACCACAACGTCGGGGTCTGGGGAATGCGGTGGTATTATCACCCTTCTAGTAGTCTTAACGGGAGTCTTCTGGGTCTTGTTCTCTCTCTGGGTTCCTGGTGGCCACACCCACGCCTTTCGTCAGTGAGGTGGAACCGTCGCTCTCAGTCCAGGGGATCCCAGCCTGTCCCAAGTGGGAGTTCCAAGTTCCAGGGGGTGGAGGTGATAGCGTACGGGTCCGTGTGGGTTTTGGTGTTGAGGGTGCCAGGCTACCAGGGCAGGGTCGACGGGAGCCCAAGATAACCCCACGCCCCCAAGTTCAGTTCTCATGACAATGCAACAACCAGGGGGGAGGGCTGCTGTAGCTCTCAAGGTCAAGAGAGAGGGAAAAAAGGCCTTGGGCGACGAGTGGCGCTGCGTGCCCGGTCTCAGCGGGGCTCGCTCTTCAACCTAGCCCGCAAACCGACTTTACAGCACAGTGGAGTTCCCAGGGGGCCTGGGGTGGCCTCCGGCTGACAACACCAGATTGTACACCGTCGCCGCGCAATTGTACACCGCCGCGCTAAACCTATTTAGGAAAGGTTCTAATAATTACTTCCTAATCGAGTAAAAGGCCCCTAACCCCTTATAATCTATATAATTAAGGCTTCTATTAAAATTAAAGCTATTATAAAGGCTAATATATATAAATAGGCAAAGAGTCTACTAAAGGAGCTAAAGAGGAAGCTTAAGAAGGCATAAGAATTCCACCACTAAAATTATATATATTTATATTATTAAATCCTCCTTTATACTACATCTGACCGCTGAATTTAATTGCCGGCGTTTGGCACTATATGCTGCCGGGTTGCTATGCCGAAGGCGGCGGCTATAGCTACTGTGAGGGCACCATAGGCGCGTGCTGTGATGAGGGCATCGCCGGCCAAGTAGGCTGCGATGGCAGCGGCGGCAGCGGTATCTGCTGCTGACTCGAGGAGCGCATCATAGAGTGGGGCTGAAGCTGAAATAGGTTTAGCGCGGCGGTGTACAATTGCGCGGCGACGGTGTACAATCTGGTGTTGCGCATACCAAGTCAATCACTGCCTACATAACATCGCAGAGCTCATAGTCCCTTGCTGTTAGGAAGCGACCAGGCCACATGGAAGCATCCCTCTGATCCCCCGACCGAATCAGCGCCTGCCCTGCGGTTGATCTCAAGAGATGACTAGCCAAAGGGGTTTGATGAGGAGTACCTGACATGCCATCAATTGTGTATATGGCTTGAGGTACTTATTAACACGACAGTCTAGTACACAGAGTGACGGGTAATGGAATGAGCGAGACTACGGAGTACACCATATCATATAAGGTAATCAATAGTGGTTGGTGCGCTAATTTTCTCTGGTACCGCCTGCTGCCTTCCGACTCTACAAATACCCAAATTGAGAATCACGAAAGAGTCGCTGTACACTTTTCTCCGGCATCATGCGGAGGTGTCAACAAATGATTGATTACTTTCCCCGTCTGTTCTGTGTAAGTACGTAGTATTGCGCCATGACCTGCACCAGAACCATCTCGGTCACAAGCGGCCCGATATGCAGACCACTCGCACATCCACCACACAGGAGTCTGAACATTCGTCCAACACTCTAGGCAGCAGCGTCGATGCGGAGGTGTATTGAGGACACAGCCTGGTATATATATATGTACCACCGGGAGACACTAAAGCTCACACGACAGCCCTGTTCAAGATCAATCCTACGAAAGAAACGCAAAGGCAAACAAACAGACACACAATCCTTCGACGCGTCACCCTTTCAGCCAAACTTTTGACCATCCCCTCGCATATTCGATCTCGTCGATCCCCTTTTCGACCGTCTCGTCGGCCGGTCCCTTCACTTCATCAACAACGATAATGGCAGACGCTGGAGATAGCAAGAGCGGACATGATAGCTATGGTAGCTATGACGGCGTCGACCGGGAGGCATCCTTTAGCCCACAAAGCCAAGGTATATTAGTCTCTTCAGGCAAAGCAGCATAGAAGAAGAAGGTCGATACGAAGAAAGTTCGTAATGAGCAAAGAAGGAAGGAGGCAGAGAGGGCAAAGGAGACAAAGTAATACAGGATAAATCTACAGTTCGGACTTTTATATTACAAGATCTAAGCCCTATTTATCTTAAATATATTACTCAGTTCCTCGTCATAAACTTAGAGCTTATTCATCTTCTTATCGACTATCTCCTAGGAGTTTTAGCACTAGAATTTCGATAGTATTTTACTTATACTAGGACCCTAGGACGTGTTAAACTAGGGATAAATTTAATACCATATAAGCCAAGATATAGTATTCACTAATACCAAACAATGCCAAAACCAAAATGCTTTTAAGTCCCACATATCTTGTATAACTCTTAAAAGAGGAGTTTCGGAATCTGCCTTTGCTTCCTCCTCCTCTAACATATGTATAAACTATTATCGAGCCCGGTTGAATTCCTCGAAATGCTCTTCTTCTACTACCTCATCGATCTTGCGATTAATAACCCAATAAGGCACAGCTAATATCTCCATGGGCAGTGCCGAGATCCATTCTAAGTCTAGCAGATAAGTAATATTCTAGTCCTTATTAACAAATATATTACTTGCATGTAGATCAGTGAACTATAATGCAAATAGTCTATTGCGAAACTCTCTCTTAATGTATTTATATGATAGTCCTCGCAGCAGAGTTCTCATAGCCATACCCTCGCGACATTCTTCCTTATCGCCAACGTTTTATTAACTAATAAAATAGTTATCATAATATAAAATTATATCAGAAGCAAAGGACTCTATGGATAAGAATGTTTCTAGCCTCTCGATCGCTCTCCGTATACCATCGTTCTCGAAGATTATTATTAAGCATATTAATGGCCTATTCGTGAGCCTAATGTAGTAATTATTATAAAACTAAAAAGACCCTATGCATGGCTAAGGAACTTAAGCGAGGGAGAGCATCGCGCATACTATACCTCGGAATAGCCGTTCTCTACGCTCTAAATCCTCGAATTAATTAGGCAAGGTATTTAAAAGCATTTATCCCACGTCAGGGCCGATATATTCAAGTAGCATATATGCCGTTACTAGATAGTGACGCGATGGATAAAGGGTATAATAGGAGGATATATCGCGATGTAATAGATCGTTGAAATGACGCTGAAGTTTGCGGAAAAGGCGTATATACCAAGGGCGATAGTTCTCGTGGGAATACTGCAACGACAGTCAGATAGGCAGCATATTAAAGCAAGCAAACACACATAGCGGTGATCGGCGAAGCTAAACCTATAAAGATAGGGAATGCGAATATCTATGTAATGCCGCTGCATCTAGATATAAGTTCCGACTTCACATCTCAACTTCTCCTCAATAATACCTAGGTATTATGCCTCAGCAAGTTTATATAGTAAACAACAGCGCAACATCAGATTACGACAAATAGTACCCAACACTATCCTAATAGAGATACAAACATTAAAGCTCCCCTTAATCCATTACGCCTAGGGAAAAACAATACATTTAGCATCATTACCTAAGTATAAATAGTATCTAACAAGAGAGCAAATCATGTCTTTTTATACATCGAGATTATCATAGAGCTTTTTGCAATATTCAGTATATCTCAGCTTAGTAACAATATCATCAAATTCGTTTTATACATCTAAGTAGTTGATCAAGGTGCCATCTTCGAGCTCGAGCTCGAGATGACGTGGTGGACTCATGATGGGCGCTTTAAAGTAGCCAGAATAAATTGTACACTCAGATACCCCTGAATCCAGGCGTCGTCTCAAACAATGAGCGGTCAGTGCTGGCAGAATTTCGCCGTTTCTAGCCGCGGTAACATCCGGCTGACTCATGACGTAACACTTGCAAGCGGCTTAAATCCCCGAGATCCCCGTGTCAGGGCTGGCACGACGGCACGGCATAGCAAGAGTCAGGAAACTAAGTATAGCCATTACCATCACTTGCGTCGTGCCCCAGATAATTTGCGATAAGAATAAAATAGTAGGAAGGCAGAAAACGATATCTAGATTAACTCTCATAGAATACATTAACGTCCGCGACTCAATTGCACGCCTTTACACTTCACATGCTCACTTAGCTCCTCCATTAGCTTCTGACTCTTCTCGTGGTCGCTTATTGTTAGGCTGGATATCATCATAACGCCCAACTGTGCAGCTTGATTCGCGACTCACACCGGCTCCCCCATCAACTTCCGGATCTTGCTCGTTGTCAACGTCATCCCGCCCAACCGTGCAGCTTGATTCGTGGCTCAAGCTAGCTCCTCCATCAGCTTCTAAGCCTTCCTGTGGCCTTTGGTCGTTAGGCTGATCATTGTCCTCCCCCTGGCATATAGCTTGACTCGCGGCTCGAATTCCGAATAGTTGGTGAAGGGCTTGCTTCTAACTCCTTAAACTTTTGGGACAAATACTCTTTCCCCGCCATCAGTGCAATTTCCGCATAACTCAATTTCTTACTGCCAAATCTAATCTACTAACTAGCCCCATAAGATATAAGAGACTCAATAGTCTTCCAAGCGCGTACTTCAAGTTATATACTAAGTATAGCATAGATAATTAGCGTCGCAGATAATCCATCAGTAACATCAGGTTTAGCGCCATAAGTTTTAATATATTTCTTTATACTGCTATTAAGCCCTCGCCAAGCAGCACCATATAGACTATTAGCAGAATTTTCCTATCCCGGGTTTACATGAAAATCTAGCAGTAAAGAAGCCATTTCTTAATGCCCCTAGCGGTTGGCCAAGAATAAGGCAAGGTCATACTCCCTTGATCTATCTTCCTGATAGAACCGGTTCATAAAACGAATAACCTCAGGCGCACCCCGGAACGCAGCGAGGCAAATCGGAGAGAGCATTGCCTGAGGAGAATCTTTTGCGGTATACTGTTGTGAAAGAAGGGCCCTAAGGGGATCGAAAGGATCGACAGCCCCTGCTGGATAGGGAAATAAACAGAGCGGCGGGTAGGAAAGTTGAAAGACCGAGGGTTTGAGGGAATCATTTTGGATTTGGTTTCTCTCGATAAACAGAGATGTATGAAGATGTTTGGAACGAACTGAGCTGTCTTGTATAAGAGCGATGCCGATGAAGAAAGAAGTTGGGAGAGAGTTGGAAACGGGAAAGACGACCCTTCAGTACTCTGCTGGACAGGATAATATGACTAACCACATGAGAGTGTCTCATGGTCTTTTGAATGGTCAGCTGAAATGTATTTCGTATCATATTGAGAGTGAACCCATCAATAATACCACACCATGTTTGCGAATGGCTGCATTAAAACACACGGATTGGACGCCAACGGTAGCGCAAGGTCAAGATTGAGGTCACTTGAAGATAGAGCGCTTGTAAATGTGTAAAAAGGGGGCTTGCCGGTCCAGAGACATACCCAACAACACCCGAACGGCACTCCTATTGGAGATACTCGATTCCTCATGGCCGTCAACTTGGTCAATCACATTCAGGCTACCATAGTAGCCTGTATAAGGGCCTAGAATGTATTCAGTTCATTGATTCATTGGTTAGATGAAGTGATGGGCGGCCTGTGAAGAAACTGACCGGTAGGCACGGCCCTTTTCCAACGTCAGCTGTGTATACCTACTCAAGGTCAGGTTAACTACCGAACTAATCTCATAGGAGCAGGTTCTGTATTTGAGACCTCGGACTGCAGGTTGGGCTTGTCTTCATGTAAGGGGAATGGGAAAGAGATATGACACGGCAAATTAAAGCAGCGGGTAAAAGTTCTTTCAGAGTAGCTCGGACTTGACTATATACTCAGTATAAATATAATCTCAGTTTGTGACTGAGCGGCATTTATCTTCGAGCCAATGTACCAGATTAACACTTTTCCCCATTGCCCTGGCTAGATCGGCACATATCTAATGGTATGGCTACATCCCCTGAGTATCTAAAGTATCCATATCTAGTTCAAGAAGCACCAAAAGAACCTCTTTTAATTATTTATCGTCGTCTAGGTAGAGTGCATAAATAGCGGGTGGGACTAAATCCATATCACTAATACCCATTAAATAAGACTTCTGATATAGGTGCCGGATATACTGGCTCTGGCCTTTTCTTGCAGCAATATATGCCGTATTTAAGGTATGACTGGTTTCATCTCTCTCTGCAAGGAGTTTAAGAATGCTAGAGTATCCTTGAAGATAAGCTAGTGAGAGAGGGCTAATGAGCTCATTGGACTTATAAGGATCAGGTAATATTGATAGATGCTCGACAGCCTCTTTGTCTCCTAGGAATGCTGCAGCAGATAGCGGTGTAACACGAATGACACAGCTTTGACGGGGTTTAAAAACCGGGACTCTTATAAAAGGGTTGACTTTGAAGTCATCGTACGGAAAGATGTTTTGGTCGAGTTTCAAGTAGCACTCGGCCTTGTATCCTTTCGGCTCAAGAAGCTGAGGATTGGCCCAAGAAGCGATACTTCTGCAATCGAAATCGAATTCTTCACAAGACGTGATGTTTGATTGAACAGTCGATGATTGGACTGTAACCAAAGAGAGGGAGATAAGCTTATATAGATGGCGGAGGTAATTGCATAGCCTCACCTTGAATCCAGCGTCATTCGCCGGCGCCTTGGGGCAGGAGGCCGTGTCGCATAGTAATAGTGGTTGATAACAAGACCAGTATCTACTACTACGAGGAGGTTTAAGCTCCCCCAAGCGGCCGGCAGCTCTTCCGTACCACCTCTAAGGAATGCATGGAAAGAAACAGTATAATTCAATCTCAAGGTACAAATAAACATATGAATACAATTTAACCAGGCAGAGATCGTCAGACACAAACTCTCGAATTTACTCCATAGCATAGACTTCTTTCTGCATTTATTCGCTTTCCTGTTCCGCCATGACTACTCATTCTTTCTCCATTCTTTCTCTTGTCTCCCGACTGAGCAAGCTTGGTTGTAGGACGGAAGGTAAGCTTCTTGGTCCGGTGGTAGGTTTCCTCTAGTTGCTCGACAAGAGCACCATATGTCTTCCACTGAGTCATGCAATTTATCCCACCAGTGGCAGGCGGTAACGCCCATTGCATTCCATTTAGAAGTATCCTCAGGTAAAGGTACTTCCCGTACTGTCTTTAGGAAACCTTCTAAATCTTCACAACTCCCTAAATTGATCACTAGAGAGTAAAATTTATTTACATAGGGACAAGTTACAAAAGGAGGTAAGTTACAAACAATAAACTTATATAAACCAATGGTCAATCTACTTAATATATTCCCCCTTAAAGGTCGGAACATATAAACACCTCTAGCAGCTATAAAACCCATCCTCTTCCTCCGATATTATGTAACTAGAAGAGCTATCTTTATCCTCCTCCTCCTCCATCTTTAACTCTAAGGTTATGCGACTCGAAAACTCATCCCTATCCCCGGCCTCTCGCTTCTTTAACTCCAAGTATCTTGCCAACTTTCTCATTCCCTTAGATCTAGTAAGGTCGATATAACTCTAAGAGTATGTTATAAAGGAAACTTTTAGGCACTCTCCGTACTTAAATAAGTACTTAATAGTCTCTATTAACTCTTTTTCCGGGAGTTCTATTACGTGGATAATAGGTATTGCGCCATATTTATCCTTCTCGTTAGCTTTAGCGAGGTATTAGATAATAAACTCAAAAATCCTATCTTTTAGTCCCTATCTTGCAGTAGTATATAAGCCATTCGCTAACCCTATATATCCTAGATCTGCTCCAAGACTTAGGAGTAAACTTGCGGTTTTCTTATATCTATAGAAAAGGGCTAAGAAGAAGGCGTAGCCATAGTTATTCTCAAGTAGCATATTAAGCTTCTATAAGAGGCCGAAGAATGCAGAGATTGTCATATATTGACCGCAGGCAGCGGCGAGTATTAATAGCGAGAGCTATAATTAAGTGCCACTATTAGGTACATAGTATAGCATACTATTATTTATTAGTAAGAACTATTTGAGAGGGTAGATATTCTCTGGTACATATATCGGCTATATTAAAGTAGCATAGGTCGAGATATGCTCCAAGAAGTTCTGCGTTAAGTCGAGTGTTGACTCAACTGAGCGATTTGCAAAGGGATGGAGGGTGGCCATTGTATGAGTGGACAAGTTATATTAGAAGTATTGGCGATAGGATGGTGTGTGAAGAGAAGAATTGTAGCGGATCGAGAGGGGGGACATCGACCATTTAAGTACTGGACGACCTGTTTTTCCCCACAGAGACCAGGACAGACTCGTCAGCATTGGACATATTTTGAGGGCTTGTAGCGACCAGTTGTCATCCGGATCGGAGGGAGAACGTGATTATATAGATCGGGCGCCGACTATCGGGACCGAAATCGAGTGTTGCCCGGTGCCTCCCTGGCTGCTCCAGTCAGGAGTGAATCGGATGGTACCGAGATATTAAAAAACAAGACTGACAACCAGTAATGAGCGACCGTCCCTCCTGATCCAAGTGTGTCTATCTTTACCTTAGTACAACAATGTTTGTTATTCAAGGACTATGGGCGCTGATTTGGGCTACGGCATCGGAACGGAGACCGCCGGTTATATGGTGTAATAGGAACCGTCTCCCACCACCGAAGAAGGGTTATAACTTTCATCTGCTATGCACTTCGTACGCACATCTTCTCTCTCCATCTGCTTTATAAATCTAATATTGCAATATATTTGGGTAGTCTTAATCTCATTGTTATTTGTTGCAAAGGCAAATTTATTATTACTAAGTTTTGCGAGAGTGACAGCGATATCAGCAAGTAAGGGCTTTACCTGCTAAGCTTCCTGCGCATGCCTAGTATTATTAGGCAACTGACTGCCATATCAGAGACGTAACTGAAGACGAAGGTCTCTTATTACAGAAAGAGGTATATAAAAAGGCTAAAGCCGACAGGGCTTACCAAAATACCTGGCCAGCTTTTCTAGATCCCGAGTCCAACTTTGGCTTACCTACGTTATTGGCATAGCCACTGGAGGCACTTTCGGCGGCTACAGCGATTCCCCGACCGACACGACACACACAGCAAATGGAGCGGAAGGAGCTAATGCAGATAGGAAGTTTCATAGAGTTGGCCTCCTATCCAATGACTATATTTATCGACGGGTATGATGACGGTTATTAGAAGTGAAGGCCAGTCATCCTTATATGATACTAGTCATGGTCAACTAGGACCCAAAAGTGACTATGGAGCACCAAAGGATTTAAGGCGCTATATCTAGAGCTAACTAGATCCTAGATCAGGCACTAGCCATTTTTCCATTTCTTATATTCAAAGGATAAAGTAAGGCTAAGATAGTAAGTTTCTTCTAGGAGTTATACGAGCTTATTTAAACGACTAGAATATATAATAGCTATCCTAAAGCTCCCCTAAAGCCTATTACTATACTTCAGTAATAACACCTATTGGGCATATATCCATTGCGATGGTTCTCCATCTGCTCCATTGCTTATAAAGTAGCCTTTAAGCGTTAGGTCTCCTTATCCTAAGTTCTTCGACTATATAACTCCAAGGTTTAGTAATTACATAAAAATAAATCACCTCTGCCTGGCGATATAGGTCCTCTAAGTCTTTATCAGAGGCCAGCATAGGGGCTTAGTGAGACTACATATCTTGGCCCGATAAGTTGAACTATACGGGAATGTTCCAGTCTTCCTAGTGACTATTTAATATAATATATCTCCCTGATAGATAATATAAGTCTCTGAATAAAGTATTAATAATATCCATATCATATTGCTATGGCAGAGTATTTAAGAGCACTTGCTAAACTAAGCGCCATTGGTTTTAGTTGGGTTAAATCAGCATTAAAGTGCTACTTATAAAGGAAGAGTTGATTTAATACGCCGTGGGTGCGAGGAAATCCCGTCTTAGAAGGGCGAAGAAATGGTCTAAATTGCGCATAATAAGCTAGTTAGCGTTAAGTATTAACACTCTGTTAATACTTAGATCAAACTTATACATTCGAAATGACATAAGCTTTAGAAAGTATCCTCTGTAGTAGGGTATAGTGTCTTTATAAAGTGGAATAGGCTCTTCGTCGATAAGTAACGCGCCTAGTGTTTTTAGATTAGATAGGTAGGATAGCGAAATATCTGTCGATATAAATATAAATATATTATAATTTGTATTAAAGACTTTATTAAGGAGATATATATTGACGGCAATAAAATAGGCGTAGATATCCTAAGTAGCGTAAAAGACGTAAGCGAAGCCCGAGTCTCCCGGGGTATGGCCTAAACGGTAGAGAAAGTAATAAAACATTAAAAGACTTAGAAGTCCTAAAGCTAAAAGCCTAAAGGTATGATACATACTGAATAGAAATGGTAGAAAGACTGAATGAGGGATTTACTTGATCACGGCGATGAGTACCATTTTATATTCGGAGGCCGCTCCAAATTGGACCCACCTGTCCCCGGCAACTCGACCCACACGGAGGCGAGCAGTCGGCGCTTGAACGTGCTAGACCCACCTTTTCCTCCGCCTACGAGACCGAGATCAACTGCCGCAATTTCCTTGGTCATGCGCCATAGTTCCACTTCTCCAGCCATATCCAGGCTTAACCGGCAAGCATCCGCAAGGCCTACTTTGATATTACCAAGGATCCAGGGAGCCAGTGTAGATCTTGTACTCACCACACGATTTCTAGACAAAGGGAGCTAGTGCAAATGCAAGAGTAGCTGTGGTTGAATCGAAATGCGGTGCGGAAGTCTTACACGGCCAGGATCCCACTAATTACTACTTTGGCACCACAATGTCATGCCTCCGATGGATGTAATAAAGTGTATTTAAGAGGGAATGTTTATCCAGTGCTCTATTGTTTAACATGTCTTTCGAGCGATTTGAGTATGACCGCAAGACGATCGGTGCTTGGGTCACTATGATGCTTGATGACCCCGAAGATTTTCACGACAAGGAATGTATACTCAAGCTCGACCAAAACATTTTCCCTTTCGACGACTTCCAGGTCGATCCTTCTTCAAAAGCTCCAGTCTTTAAGCCCGGCCGCAGTCCTCTTATTCATGTAACCCCTCTGTCTGCAGCAGCATACTGCGGTGATGGGGAGGCTGTCAGGATTCTTTTGAAGTTCCCTGATCCTCATGAACGACCTGACAATGCATGGATAAGCCCTCTGTCCCTAGCTCAGCTTGAAGGGCATCTGAGTATAGTCACTACACTTAAGCAAGCCAATGCTCAACAACGTGACGAAAGCGGCAACTGTGCAGGTACTATGCATGTTGCGGCGAGAAAGGGCTGAGGGATTATATCCGCCATCTCAACGAAAACTATCGCGTCGAGCCGGATATCGAGGACTCGGAGGGCATCACGCCTGCCGTACATGCATTATAACTAGAAGACGACGAAGAAGTAAAGATAATTATTTCACTTCTATTTGATCTAGGCGCAAATGCAAAGACCAGGTTTGGGTGGAACAACAGTTGGACATACGCCAGCCTTGCCAAGGCGATGGGGAAAGGCTCTGATCTGGTGGATTGACTGGAAAACAAAACCAAGCACCCAAAACATTGGAGAGACCTCATGTGGCCCCTAGGCCAGCCAGTATAAGACTGGTGAACCCCCGGAACGTGTCGGAGGCAGGCGGGATCAGTGGAGGGCTTCGATCATGAACACGGACGCCATTTCAGGGGTAGCTCAAGGAGAAAATACATCGCGATCAGAAGCTCTTTCTATATCCAAAGCCACTGTTTTAGTCCGAAGGACGTGTTGCGCTGAAGAATTGCAAGACAACTTGTGAATGATTAACGAGGAAGAGAGATTTTCGTCTAGGTGGACGACGCGATCTACCGATTGTAATCGCCGGAAGAGGCTGCAACAGTTTAGTGGAAGGAATCGGTGCTTACAACCCTGATCGGCCGGGGCTGGGTGGGGTCAGCGGCTCCGAATTCCATCTCATGGTCCATCGCGAGCAACGGACTGGCATCGCCCTAGAGTTCTTGTCGGTTTGACTAATCCTAGTCTTGCCACGGCTGAAGGATTTCTGAACTGGACGGTTCGATTGGTCAGAGAGCTGAGGCATCTTGAAGTTACTCAATATATAAAATAATATTAAAGGTTGTCCTAAGCTAGAGAATGGAAGGGCGATGAGCATCCTTATAATAGTAGGTAAGGGATGCCTCACAAGCTAAAAATAATAATTAATGTTTTAAAAACTGGATTTCATGACGTGTTAGTTTTAATACAATTTCCAGCTCGCATCTCATCAGCTGAGGGGGGAGTGTGGTCGATTAAGCGCCCGGAAATCGCGGGGGGTGCGTGACGATCTGAGCCGACGGAGACAGAAAACGGTGGCGGGGCCTGAAGACCGGCTCCGTCTTTTGTTAAACGGTACGGGGCATAATCGGCGCCGCAGGTAAACCTTTGCGGGTAAATTCCGGCTTTAACATTCGGTGTCTGTTACTGTGCTTAGCACTTACACATCTTAGAAAATAGGACGCGAGCGTATAACACTGGGAGAGAAATTCAGGAAAAAGCTATTTTGATTATGGAAGCTTTCCGATCAGCTCAAAATATAGTATCTGATGCTAAGAAGCAATTTGAAGACTATCTGTGTTGTTCTTGCTTATTGCTCCTGATAGTGTAAGTAGTTTTCGCTTGTGATTGGTTCGTTCAAAGTTCATGAACCTCCAAAAAATGAGGGCGAGAGTCGCTGAAAACAGAGGCTTCGACTCCAGAAAGCTGAGGCCCTTGCGCAGAATGGTCGTATGTGCCGAATTTTTATTCAACTGGAAACTATAAACCACAATGCGAAGCCTCTGATGCGAATGACTCTGACCAACAGCAGATCTGTCATCGACCGATAAGTCATCCCTTCCAGTAATACCCTATTGTTTCCGACCAAACATTTCATAGAATTATCGACTCACTCTAGCTTTTATTAAATATGACTGTTACTCTATGGATGAGACTTGTTCCAGTGACCAGAATCGCTTGGGCAAGAGAGGGCAGCACAGGAGGTAATTGTTGTGCCATCCCTAATCAATCTTAATAGCCTACACTGCGATGCCTTTGTTTGTTGCTCACCAAACCCGCCGTGTTAAAGCGAACCTGTCCACCAGTCTCAGTTCCTATAAGAAATGAAACCAGTAGTTTGTCAATGCGCAAGTGTCATAGGTCTCTGGTTCCATAGCCCGCAATCCCACGAATGCTTCCACTGCCATAACAACTCTACTAGCAAGATAAAGCAGCGGGCTCCCAGCTTTAATAACTGTCAATGACCATTCCCATCTGAACCTCATCTTCCGAAACTGCATGCAAACAAGAGATGTGACGACGGAAACCAAAGCGCTAACCCGCCACAGCCATCGTTCTGTCTCTGACGGGAAAGAAGAAAGCCAAGAAATCAGGCGAATGGCCCCGAATGATGCTCCCAGAAGGCACAGCAGCGGCCAAAATCTCGACATGTAAAGATTCGCGTCCCACTCTGTAATAACATCGGCGTCTTCCCCAGTTTCAATGACGGTCGAACCAACCTTACAAGAATTGATCACTGTCGAAGAAACACTTTGTTGTGTATCTTGTCCATGGTCTTCCATCACTCCCACTTCTTCATCTCGGCAATCACGCGGAACAACATACCAAGCAATGGAGTTATGCTGCTTTTGATTCAGATTCGAGTGGTCGTAGGTGTTCTCCATTGCCAGATTCTCGAACCTCTCTCCCACTGTAGAGACGTCATCTCGGGCAAGTCCACAAAAGATGCGGAGGCAATATCCTTCGGCTTCTCCCACCAGAATGTGTAGGTGACGAGTACGTTGAATACATAAGCCAAGGTCATTGTTTCGAGAGTCGCCAAAGGAAGTTGATGTGCTGCGCGCGTGATGCACTGCAGCGTGAACCGTACGACTTGGAGGAGAGCGGCCAGCTTGACCGGGCCGTCTGCCTTGTTTTTATCCGCAATGTCCTCCCTGGCAAGACCCCAAGTTTTGTCTCTCGACCACTTCGACATAGGCACAAGTTCTACCAACTCGCCCAAGCTATTCTGGTTCCAGAGATGGTATGCCTCGAGTCTTTGCAGGAGTTCCTACCGGCGCGCAAAGCTACGAGGCGATGCGCTGATACCACCAGCAAAGAATTTAAGACGGCTCATGGATTCTATCTTTGCATGATGGAAGTGCGCTATAATTCCGGAAATGACGGGGGGTATAGGACTCTGTGGCCAGGCCAATACGCTTGGCTCTTGAACAATGGCTTAGTATCGTGGCAAACTCACGTGGATACGCGGGTGAATAGCGGTCCAAGTACAAATAGCGAATGTAAATAAACAAGATGTGATAGGAGACCGTGTACCACGGTTGGTATCCTCTGGTACCCAGCCCACAAGCTCGATCTCCGCGGATTTCTTAATCACTGTGCCACTCATGGGGACCTTGGGTAAAGGGAAAAGTGAGAACTTGGGCACGAGACTATAACCCTGACAATGATAGAAAGTGCCATAACCATTACTTATTCTACAAGGTGCCGGAGCGCGTATCAACTTAAATCTCATACAGTACGAACTACCTACCTTACAGTAGATATGCAGGAATCCTGTGAACAGAATCATGATCAATGGGACGGGCCGCAATAACATAGACTACACAAAGAATGTAGAGATGCTCTGCACCTTGACTTTAACTTGGTCGGCTGAAGGTCATCGCATCAAAGAGCGACGGGCCAGCATTCCCAGGCTTCATGTCCAAAGACAAAACTCCGACAATGTGAGGGCGGCCTACTCTTGGTTAGCAGGACCGTATGCGTACAGTTTAAGCGATAAACTCAAGTTTTCTTCACGCGTTCATACTTGCTTGACGTCGCTGCGCAAATTCAGACGAGCCTTCGTCAACTGTGCAAAAGGATCGCTCTCTTGAGTGGGAGAGTAGCATTGTTCATCTGGCTGATGTGTCTTCAAAGGCGCTATAGCACGAGGACGCCGTCTTCCTGTCTATAAAGAAAATAGTTGATAAGAGTATCGCGTTTCCATCTATCCACCTACTTGTCCCTATTCATCTTGTCTCACTCTGGTTGCCTTGCTCCTTATCTCAGATGCATTTGCGATGTGGAGTTTTGGTCATTTAACCTGTTACATACAGTGCTAGCTAGAGGTTCTGGGATTTTTGATAACTATCCCTTTCATGTCGCATGCTTTCATCGGCTGGCCCATCCATTATCACTCAAGATGCATATCGTGCATTCTCTCCCATATCTACTTTCATCTTGTGACTTGCAATCAAAAGATCACTCAGGTGCCAGGCTCGCCGAAAGCACGGCCAAACGAGAAGGCCTTCTAAACGCAACGATTCCGAAGAGGATTCTCAGAAGCAACTATAGAACGTCTTTCCAGCGGCGGCCCTTGGTTGGCTATCATTAGTGTTCCTTCATCCCTTAATTGACTAGGTTTCAGGCCTAAGAGGTGTATGTTTTCACGACGTGTAAGAAGTGAATATTGATGAAAAGTGCCGCATCTCGAAGGTGTTAGTTTACTCCGCGGGGCGAGCTATCAGTTCGTGGTTCCATCATTGTTGCGGTACTCTTCGCGCGCTGACGCGCCAATGGTGTCACAACTGTGGTCTTCTAGACATTGGTGCGATCCGCCAGAGGCGCGGGCTCCTCGTTGAGAGTTTCTGTTGAAGTGGGCAGGTCGATGATTTCGGCGGAAGGTATGGGCGTGGCAGCATCCGGAGTTGGAGTCTCCTCGCCATTGCCGTCGCCCTCCATCATGGCGGCTAGCCGAGCTGCACGGCCTTCCTTCTTGCGAGGTACCGGGGCTGAATAGTCAGCCAGAGGTTAACAATACAATCGAATCGATATGTTAGCTTACCTCGCCCATTCTCTTGAACGTAGAACCGCCTCAGCAGGGCGACGGCTTCATCACGACCCCAGCCACCCTCAATTTCGTAGCCAGACTCGATGTTTCCACCGTCTCCTCCGCCTGGAGGATATGAGACACCCAAAGTTCCACTACCATCAGGAAGCTGTGCAGGCTTTGGTGTTGGGTGGGCGCTAGCAGTCTGTCCATCAGCGCTGACGGGAAGAGAATTGGCATGAATGCTGAAGACGCCACCAGTTCCGCCGAATTTGTCGTTCACAGCCCCAAAGTAGACCTTCTTGATGCCGAGTTGTCGCAAGAGAGAAGCGCACATGACGCACGGCTCTACAGTGACGTACAGGATGCTCTCTCGGATGATAGATCTATCAACTCGCGCATCAGGATGACACTTTTGTCCATAAGGGTAGAGGTGGCCCTTGGATCCATCCTCGTTACCCTCGTCGGGAGGGCTTGAATCGACAGAAGATGTATCAGAAGCAGCGGCATCAGTGTTCTCGGCCTTGGGCTTAAGATGAGTTGTTCTCGGTCCGTCTTTAGGTGGGTAGGATAGCAAAGCGCCCAGCGCCATGAACTCGGCATGACGGGTGCCATTTCGAGTGACGTTGGTCGCATTCATGCCTCGGGCAATGACCTTTCCGTCGTGTACGAGAACACATCCTACAGGGGTCTCGTTGGTCCTGAGGGCGAGACGGGCCTAGTGATATTGTCAGATGGTCGACAGCCATGTGTGCGGAAGATCGATAGCTTCAATAAGGAAACCCTGGTTGACTTGTGTGCATTTGAGGGTGTCTGATAAACGTACCATATCGAGAGCTGCTTCGGTGAACTTCATGTGCATTGCTCGCTCAGCTATGACAACAGGGTCTGTGAAGATGGGGGCAGCAGGAACGGCGGGGACAGCGGGCTTAGGAGGCGTTGAGACGGCCTTGTCTCCTTCAAGGTCCAAACGAGCGAGCGTCTCGGACAGCTGAGTCGCGTTGGGCGGCTGGTTCTCTTTGTCAAGTTCCCTATTCGGGATGCGCTGCTTCTGAGGAGATGCCATATCGCTAGCAGCAGCAGATGTCTCTGCGGTTGTGCGGTCGGCCTCTTGACGGAGATGATAGGTCGCAACAGTTGTATCTTGATCCTTTGCTACAGGTGGAGATGGCGAAGAGTCGGCGTGTCCTTTTAGGTGGCTTTTGTTGTTGTTATCTTGGACGTTTTCCTTCACAAGCTCTCTCTGGTTGTCGGTTTCGTTGCTGGCGCTGCCCCTGCCCGTTTGGTCGGTGTCGCTGGCACTGTCACCTTCACCTGGCATCACCCGGCCAAAGAGACGTCGAATGGCCTTTGCACCTGCCGCCTTGGCCGGTGAAAGACCAAGTGACTTAAGGACTCCCATGTTTGCTTCGTTCCTTTGAGTCTCTGTGAGTAGATATTAGGTAGGTATACCTTCACTCACGCCAATCCTCACGGTTCAATTCACCTCTTTCACAGCAGCAAGTTTTCACCTGCGCTCCTTCTTTACAGCTGCCGTTTCCCCTCTTTATAACAAAATACCTTTTCTTTCTGATTTGTGCTTCTTCTTTGCACCTCTTCCTTTGATGCTTCTCAAGCAAAAGCCACCGTCTCTCTCACACCGAAGTGACACACGCCTTTGTTGTATTGTCAACTCGGACAATGGATAACAATAATCCGACAATCTCTTTTTTTTCTGAGCAGGTGAGGTAAAGAACGAGTGCAGGGAGCTCAGAAAGAAAACGCCCGGTTGGTTATTACTTTCTACTTGTTGCCTGGCGCAATCACTGGATCACGGACGCCATAAACCAAGCATACAAATGCGGCCCCAGCAGCTAACCTCCTTGGTGATTTTCCCCGTACGTATTAGAGACATAGACTTGAGCAATCGATCCAGACTCAATGATACGCAACGTGGAATGGGATTCGTCTACCAAACCGAAAAACTCGACACGACTTCGTAGGGGCATGTAGGAGGACCTAATTGATGTTGTGTTTTGTCCTTTACGGTACCAAGGATAAGAGGGGGAAAGTGTTAAAATCGAGGGAACCAGATTTTCGTTCTGGCTTTTAAAGGTCAAATAGAGTTGCCAGAGCCTCCAAAGTCTAGAAAAAAATAGTTTCAGATGCGCATGTCCTATCCGTACTTTGATCTGAGAGAAGATTTCATGCTTGCTGCTCGGCGCTAAGCCACATCTGGATCACCCTCTGTAACGCATGCTCCGCCAGCACAAGTAATGCAAAAACTGCCTCACGGTCGCTCACAGACAGCAAAGCTCACAGCTTTAGTCAGTTTTGGCATTTGTCAAAGTTAGAAGGGGTGGAAGACCACAACAATGGAACGCATCATAGTTTAGAGCTTCATAAGGCCTTGAAGGCCAGTTCAATTGTTTCTAGGCTCGATGCTCACTCTATAGCAACAGCCGTATTCTGCTAGTGAAGACCAGCGCAACTGCCCAGCCGTTCGCTCCCGATGCTAAAATACAAAACAAAACAAATAAAACAAGCGTACAAGTGATATGATAGCTCAAGCCATCAACCGCAGGCCACCCCAAGCGTTCCGTTTGGTACACAATGAGGGCAAGTCGTTATCCTACGATAAGACCCCGGCTCATCGAGACCACACGACTGACCGACTTCTTGCTACTAAATATCGTGCTCTGCAACCGTGAGACATTGCCCCTAACGATGGGTATGAGTCCGTTGATCTTCCACCGACTCTGGGCAGGAGAACGCGTCCTTTTTCCCAAAAATATGTTCATGTTGACAGACTGCTGGAAGACGCAGGACCAAAAAGTCAATACGATCAATATCGCAGCAATAGGTGCGAGAACTCCCAAGCTTGGCTGGCGGTACATAGATGCCAGACCAATTGCTACAAGAGCAATTGCAACTGATGCGGAAGAGCGTTGAGATATATCGTCTCCTGCCGCATTGTGACTCTCGTTAGATTGAGAATCTGGTTGCACGAGTCTACCTTGGGCATCGACATGCTGACTGCCCGGCTGTGTCGTTGCAGTTAGAGTCTCGGTTAGTTGAGAGCCCGACTGTGCAGTTGCAGTCTCGGTTGATTGTGATCCCAATTGTGTCATTGCAGCCTCGGTTGATCGAGAGCCCGGCTGTGTCGCCCTTGTCTCGGTTGTTCGAGAATCTAGTTGTGTAGTTACTCCGTTGGATTCGATAATATCGTGGCTAGTTGTCACCTTTTTTTCAGTTAGTTGCCATTCCAACAGAGATGAAATGATAGGTAGGGCACGTACGTTACTATTCGTAGATAAGAAGTTATCCACGGAGGACTGTGAATCGGACGCAAGGACCGACGAGTCGAGGTGCGACCATGAAGTCGTGCTCAGAAGATCTGAGCCCAGCCTAGATGTTGACGGGCTAGAGTAAGACTCGGGGCCAGCTCCTGGATCGCGATGTACGTCTTCGCGGCCGAGCTGGCCATGAGTGAATCGGAATTGGGGCGCGAAAGAAGAAGCCGCAGATCGCCCTCCGAAGAGATCGCCATTCAGCTCGCCGCCAATTAAGTCGCCGCCACTATTATTCGGGCCACTCGAGGACTCGTTTGGTGGTAGCGGGTTCGGCGCTGGAGACCTAGGCTGACTAACCGACTGCTTGGAAACTTCAACCGGGACCATGCGCTCATCTTCCGAGAAGGATGACTCAGGAGAGTAGAGGTTGAAATCGACATAGTTGTGATTGACCTCGGTCTGGTTGAATGGCAGATAATTCGCAGGAACGGCTAGGTCTGCAATTTCTACATCTGTCGAGACACAACGACGACGACGACGTAGGTCTTCTTCTGTTGTCGGGGTTGCAGGCTTTGCAGAGTATTCCGACAGAGACGAAGAGGATTGGGGTGAGAAGTAGCCCTCGGGATCATTGAAGAAGTCATAGCTGTCATCCACAACGGGGTACTGGATGAACTTCTCCCATGACTCGTTTCCAGGCTCTAGTGAGGCGGCTAGGCTGTCGAGGTCAGCTGAGAAGCCTTGCTCCGGGAATGCTAGTTGATCGACAAAAGCATCCTGGGCAACCTTTGCTTCTGCAGCTGTTGTCTTCGTCTTCTTAGTGACCTTGGCAGGCTGAGCCGCTGTGCTAGAAACACCGCGCTTCTTGTGGCTGGGGTCGCAGCGAATCTTCTTCTTCTTGCAGTTGTCGCAAGCCTTGATGATTCGCATGAGGTGAGCGTGGTCTCGCTGTTCCTTTGTCTTGGAACCTCGGGAAGCAGAGTTGGTCACGTCGCGTCCATCCTTGGTCATGATCTTCATTCCAGGCAGGTTAGAAAAATCGGCGGGCTGCTGGCTGGATGTAGACTTGGGAGATGAGCGACGAGAAGAGGCAGTGGTGTTGACGTGGCTCCAGTCCCAATTGGACATGATAGGGCTGGTGTTGAAAGATGATCCGTAGCCAGAGTCCTGGAGAGGGCTAGCGGTGGAAGGCGACTCGACAGGGGTGGAAAGCGTATAGACGGGATAAAACTTGAAGGTCTGCCCAGTCAGGTGGGCATACTCAAAGTAGTCAAGGGAGATGCTGGCACGCTTCTCCTGGGTGGAGGCGGGCCCAGGGATGTAAGCGTTCACCAACTCATCGAGCTCACGGGTTCCGATAGCAGGGAAGAACTGGAGCTGAGCACCAAGAGTAGGTTGGAAAACAGAGAAGCCTTGGGGAAGAGTACTCGAATTGAACGACATGATAAGCTCAGGAATTCCGTACAGGCGGACTTGATGAGGCGGAATCTTAAAGAGAAACGAGGTTTTGGAGCTGCGGTGCACTCTCCAAATCCAGTATCAAGAAAAGTTATAGGACAGCAATTCGATGCGCTAGATACGACTCTGTTAGGCGACCAATGCACAAATGTGACAGAGTCGGATAGTTGCTTACTCCGACCTGCTTATTCTCACGTGAGGTTTTGTGATGTACTATTAGGAAGGCGTAAAAGAGTCCAAACTGAGCTATGGTGTTTCAAGGTCGCGGTAAATTGGGCGTAGAAGAGAGCAACGGGAAGGCTGCGCCGAGAGAGACGTGTCGAGTCCAGTTGCGTAGATGCGGACCAGGCTGAGCTGGAGAGGGTCGGGGAAACAGGCAAAGCCTTGAGCTACCGAGCTTGTCGCCAGTTTCGTGATGATGTCCTTCTGTATTCAAGATAGACGAAAGACTGTTACGATACAAGAAACACTTGATCGAAAAAAGAAGTAACCGTGATAGTGACGAGAAGGAGTAAGAGTAAAAGGAAACGCCTGAGGCCGCGGGGAGGGCGTAGTCGAAGGTATTTCACTGCCGGGTTGAAGCCGCACTTAGTCTGGGATTCGCTGGAAGCATGGCGCAGCATGTGGGAGGGGATTGAGTCTTTCGGCGTGCTCGAAAAGGCATAGCGCTAACGGGCTTGCTGACATTTATCAGCCAATCACATTGCCAAACTTTCATGCGATCCGCCTAGCAAAATGTTGCCATTGGTTAGTCTGGCCCACCATCTGCACCATCAGAGCTAGGACTTCGGCGAGGGAATAGCGGCGTTTTCGTTGGTCAATGCTTCAAGCCTGCATGTGAGGATGAGTCAACTTCCGCAACCCCAGGTTTGATGGTCGTTCGACGCCCTCGTCTAACATGCTACGGTTGTCGTCGGAGGCCGCAGCATGGTTCAGCAATACCATGGCTGGCTCATAGCAAGAGTCCTCAAGGATCATCGCTCGATTGTGAAAGCACCGAATCATATCATCATTGTTCGAACTATTGCCAATTGGTAACTCTTCAGTTATGACTCTTCATTCTTCATACCATATTACTTTGTCTTTCCGCCATGCGAAGGTGAGATCAAAGGAGTCAGCGCGCGAGTGAAGTCAAATCAAAGTTGTGTCCTGGTCAAACTGTTGTAGAAAGCCAATCATAGATCGACAGTCCCAACCACCAGGGACGCTGAATTGATGATGGAGAACGAGATGGGATATCGGCCTCTTATGTATTGCAGCGGGGACTAACAACATTGCCCTAGACATGGTTATTTGGGCATTACCAAGTAAGCAAATGGGTCTATTCCCGGGATCCACTCCCTGCGTCCATCCTTTGTACGCCTGTTCACGACTCAAAAAAAACCTAAAATACTGGCCGGCGTGAAGCACGCCGGGAACATAACAAGGGAAATTGTGGGGTTTGACACCACCTCGAGTAGTTACTCATTCAAAGTGTGCTCTATGAACATCCAAATAGGAAGTCAAACATAATCAAGCGCCGGGACCAAACCCACCTTCAGCACTTCCTGCAACCCGTACCTATTCGCGGAACGCTGGTTTCCCATCATGTTGATAAATCATGATACCTTGAGAACCCTGACGCCGACGTGACTCTATCGGCGACTTGCAGATGCCATGAGTAAATGCACTGCTCTTGCTTTTCGCTTGTCATATTTCCACATGCACAACAGAAGCGCTGCATGTTCATTCCACTGGGTGCATCATCCGTGTTTGAGCCAGAGAAGGGGGGTCGTGAAACTACGGATCGTGTATCTGAAAGAAGTGACCGGTTAGATCCATGAAGTAGTTCGAACTAGCATGTGCAGAAGCTTGTCTTTCCGTCCATTGTTCGGGTTTCACGGTCGATTCCTTAGTGACACCATACGAATGATGACGGGATTGGGAAGGGCCAGCGATGTCGCTACATCAGGCGGTAGAGGTGAAATCGATATATCTTTACCAAGTCACGATCTGCCCCAACACCCGATCTTCCAGGTATATCAGGCTGCAGCCCTAAAGGAGTACTTCGCTCGAATCGGTTGTTCGTTTCCTCATCAATGCTTACACATGACGCCTCTCCGTAAGCACGCCCTCGGGGGAACAAGGAAGGTGGCCGATCAGCTTATCCAAACTTAACGTCAGGATAGGCCAAGTTTTCTGAACCCCCTCCCCCCAAATAGGCACGTGACCTTACTCGCGTGCTCAACTGCTTGCAATATGTAAGTCTAACCGGTGTATTGACGAAGGATGATAACATACACCAACTTCCAGAAGAGCGGCATGGCAACCACGCACCAGGTCATCGGATAAAGGCTGGGGAGTTTTTTTCTTTTTTCTTTCTTTCCCCCCTCTTTACTTTCGACAGAGAACAACATCGATAGGCGTCTTTAAGCGAGTCGGTCACTCTGTATATGACATTGATGAGTAGCAAGAAGCGGGCAATGGCGACCTTTCAAAGATACTGAAACGATAGCTCTCGTCCGAAGTGATTCGAATTGATATCCTCTTCTGATGACAACCGTAGAGACAGTTCGCAGTTGATGTCGGATAAACCCAGCGTATCAATGCATGAGAAGCCAACCTGAACGAGCAGTGTATCACTTCTAAATATCCATCTGCAATCGAGTGATCTCACGATAGATACGGAAAACCCCATGGGGCTCTACCAGATCACCGCCGGGGTGCCGCTTTGGTAGGTCTGGTCATGCCGAGCAGATCCTCCGCATGTCTGCTCCAAGCACCCCCATTTGCCTTGCAGAACCCCGGTAACGCTGACTGGGGCTTGTTGTTCCCAGAATTGGTCTGCCTTGAGGGCTTCGCAAGGGCGATATATGGCGAAACCGCAGGCTCTGATGGAATCATTGCCTGGGGCGGCAGCCCGGCCGCATCTTGTTTACTTGCGGCTTTCTTGCCTCTGGTCGCAGGATTAGCAACCCGCGGTGGTTGCCGGAATTTTGACTGTTTCTCACTAGTTGAAGGTTGAGCCGCTTCAAGTTGCTGTGCCATAGATTTGGCATTTCTTGTTTGGTTTGATGCACCCTGAGCTCCGTCTGAAAGCGGCTCAGCTGCTGAATTACCATCGCCTGGCTTTTCAACCTCTCCTTGTCCAACGTGACCGATGTTGAAGCCAGTAGTCGGGAAATCTTCAGTGGGCATAACAAATCCAATAATTTCTTTACTCTTCACACTTTTCCGCGGCATCTTCGTAATCCGAGGGCCGAAACTTGCCTTAGGCTCAGGCTTTCGATCCGTTTCCGAATCAGCGGACGAGTCTTTCGTGTCAGACTTTGATGGAGAATCGACTGCTAGAATTTCCTCTTCATTGTCATTCGGTACGACTTGGACTATCTTTGGTCGACTACGACGGCTCGGATTCGTCCGTCGATGAGGTGATGTCATTGTAGTTTCGTCTTCGTGAATGCTATCGACTGAGGCCGCATCGCTGTCATCCGCAGCTTCATCCACTGTTTGCTTCAAAGGTTCAGGGTACTTCTTCAAACTTTCTTCTGTTGCAACCGCGTCTAGTCCTTTGGTTGGTTGGATATCAGGAGCCTGTACTGAGTCTTGGGAATCACTTGAAATGGCCGAGTCTTGCCAGTCGCATGTGTTTTCAGGTACAATCGTATTTGCCATATTCTTCAGAGCGACTTCTGGTTCGTGGGAAGTCGAATTTGAACGCGCATTGGCGTGAGGTATGATGTGCACGTCACTGCCTGTTTCTGACGAGGGGATTGATCTTCCCGTTGATCCAGACTGGTCTCGTTGTTTGTTTTGAGCAATCATGAGCAATCCGCGTCGTTTTCTCGATCTGATACGAAGCTCCGTTCTTGGTTCTTTGGCAGGAGGAGGGTTATGAACGTCAATTTCTGTGGCTGAGGCTATATCCGCACTCAATGTTCGTTTAGTTCCACGACGTTCAGAAGTGTTGGCCTCATCCTTTCTCGATGATCTTGAAACTACACATTCAGGGCGTGTCCGGACGGTCGATGGAAGTGGTCGCGTTTCCTTCTCTCCATCAACTTGGTTTTGATTGTGCATCACCATTTGAGCCGCCTCCTGTGCAGTCTTCTGAACTGGGAGCACCGCATCTTTTGTAGACTTTCTTGAGAGCGACGGGTGGGATTTTAACGACACTGGCGTTTGGTGGCTAGAAGGAGCATCTTCGCTTTGCGCCAACCAAGTGAGAAACGCATCTTCATTATTTCCCGCAAGTTGTGGCTGGTCTTCGTCTGAAACAAATTTTTCTGTCCTTTTGGGTGCAAGGACACGAGATGTAAGCGGCTTCCCTGTGTCACATTCCTGATATCGTCGAACGTTGCGTGAGCTTTTCAGGACTGCATTTTCGCCATGCCGTAGTAGCCCGGACTCTGGAGTAAGAAGTGAAACAACATTATCCTCAGTATGCGAGGGTCGGGGTCTTGCCGGTTTAGTGGCGGCCGCACGATTCCTTGGTGCAACCTCCCTTGGTTGAGGAGGCTCTCCATTTCGATTGTGCTCGTTCCCAGCCAGTAGTTTCCTCAGAGATGCTCGTTGTGTAAGAATGCGGCGGGGTGCAGCTTGGCGAGGAGCACTGATCTCCGTCTCTTCGGGATTGGAAGAAGGTGGCGGTGATTTTGAGCTTCTGTCGGCGCGGTCTGGGGTGTCTGATGGAGCGGCCCGTGTGCCTGTTGACGTGGTTTTACGTCTCGTAGTGGTCTTCTGTTGCAATGTTTGACTACGGGCTGCCGGTATTGAGGACGAAAAAGGTGTGAGATTCAATGTCGTTCCAAAAAGAGCTCGAGCATGTCCCATTTTGCTCGGAAGAGACTCTTCTCGCCTTCTCATCTTCGACGGCCGCACATCTTCCAGGGGTGAATCCGGCTGCTGACCAGGGCTCTCAGCCATCTTGCGCACTTCATACGGCGAGTGGGGAGAAATGACGGCTCTCCCTATCCTGGAAGATCCTCCAACAAGATCAGTTAGCGGACGGTGCCGAAGCTGAAAATGGGGGGCATTCTGATGGTTTCGAGGAGTATGGGTAATTGCAGCCGTTGGCCCCGGTGTCCGCGTCCCGGCATTCGTACGCCGTCTCTCGACGTCCTTTGCACGCTTATCCAACAACTCTGTTAGATCCTGTTCTCGTTGTCCGGTGCAATCCGAAACCTGCACGATGGCAGCGCCACGATCCAATTCAAACTCATCACCAGGTTCGAGGTCGCCACCTCCCTGCCAGTGGGCATCACCAATAAAATGGCTTCGGTCATCATATACCATCACCCGTTTGTTGAATGTGTGGTATTTTAGAACGCCATCTTGCCAACGTTTTTGCTTCCTCTTGAGGTCGTGTGTGAAAAGGCAGATGAAATCCACCACAGTGGCGGTTGTAGGTGGTGAGCTAGAAGTCATGACCCTTGGTGAAGAGCTAAATGTGACGCTGCAAGCCCATCTAAACAACTTCTATTCAGCATTTCGATACGGTGAGAATGGTTCACTTATTCGCCAGCTCATAAGTCAACGAAACGATCTTAGGCGTTCACTTACACAATGTGTGCAAGGTAAAACGCGTGGAAGTAAATTGAATTGATCTGAGTGGCAATCAAGCGCGACGCCAGATCACGTGCTCCAATGACCCCCACTAATCACGTCTTGCTGCCTAAAGTGGCAATGAGGCTACCTACCCTACATATAGCGTATTCGAAGTTCGACACTGGTCTTAATCTGGTGCTCTTCTATGACTTACAACATGCTTGTGATGCTATGAAGTACAATAGTATTATCTTGTATTTAAGGTTCCGGAACATACTTCGCGAATGAAATAATTGTATTTCCACTTTATCACTCTGGCATTCCCATCTTAACGTGTTCTTGAGGGATAATACTTCGCCTATACAGTCTCGAGGCGATGCCTGCTTGTCAGCGAGAAAGGGGGTAAATGAATGAGACAACCCGTTCACTTATCTGTAGAGATCATTATAGCAATGTAAGATGGTGGCCGCGGACGGTCACCGTGAAGTCTTTACGAATGATATGTATTCTATGGGTATCATGTCTTTACAACACGTACGTTATCTTATTGTACCAGATGCAGCTAAACACACGCTCAATGCCACCTAGGAGTAATGTTAGGCCACTGCAGGGCTCATCTCCAACCAACGCCTTTTGAAATAAAACCAAGCCAGCTACTTCAGGTGCAAATACTATGCTCAATCTGGCTTCATATCCTATTCCGTCTCGCTCTTCTAGAGTCGTTGTTCCGGGGGAGGGGGAACAGGTGTCAACAAGGTGCGACTTTTCTCTAGCGACTATTGTAGTCACCACCTCCCATGGATTCAAGGTCCATTGGAGTGACAGGTCCAGGGCTTCCCAGAGGAAGTAGTCTCGGTGACAAGGGTTTATGAGGACCAGCAGTAGCAAAGCGTGAGTCACGGATCGGGAGGGAGTTGAGTGATAGGCCATTGGGCTTCTCGCCAGACTTGGCCGAGCTACTAAGGAGTTCGCTGGCAGCCATACTTGCTTGTGCGATCATGTCACGTTGGTACTGTTGCAACTTGCGGCGAAGCTCAGTCTCCGGGTTTGATTGACTGCTTGAACGGGGGATGGCATGGGAGTCGGGCCCAATATTAGACGACATGGTCCCAGCTAAAGGAGGTCGTAGGTTGGTCTGACTGCCGTTTCTATTCTCGTAATTGGATGGATAGTATTTGCCCATGGGAAGTGGATTATCATGGAATCCTGGGGCGAGATAAGAAGCGACGGGTGTATTTGATTGGGACATGACTGCACTTTGAGCAGGGTGTGAAGTAGGACGATCCGCGTAGATTGGACCTGATTCTGAAATGAGACGGCTCATCCGCGCGTCTGGGTGATGCTGGAATGGGTGTGGACGGTGCACACGGCTGTTAGGATCTTCGTGGAGTGGGAAGTACCCTCTACACTTGAATTAGTCCAAACCCATTACTCAACGGGAAGGATGTTTTCTTACCCGGGTAGGTCACCCCTTGCTGACAAAGGTTCAGGAGGCGTACGTGGAGGAGCAGAAGTAAAACGCTTCAATTGAGGTAGGTCGATAGCTATAGGTCGAGCGTGACTTCGGCTGCGAGGGGTTGAGGGAGCGGATGGAGTGCTAGGAGCAGATTGGTCGATATCATCTAACGTAGAAGGAAGATGTAAGCATAAAAGCTTGATGAAAGATGAAAGCAGTCGACGGTAGAGTGGCTAGGAACAAGGGTCGATGACAACAAGAGCAAAAGCAGGATAAGGAGGTACAATGGGGATATAAGAACTTATTTGAGCAAGAGCCGGTGTCGCAGGCGTCACTTAACGGCCAACCCCGGGATGATGGGTCTGCTACCCCGCGATGGCTGGAAGGTGAGTGTGGGGAGAAGCATAAGTAGCAGTATACACAGCCATTTTCCCCCACATGATGTCGATTCGGAAAAGCTCAAATAAAGTGTATAAGGGCATGTAATTGAGAACAAAGGAAAGCACGAGCGAGAATGTGCAAGGTAGAATGTAGGATAGAGAATAGCGTGACAAGTCAATCAAGCAAAGCCGACTCAGAACTGGTTGTTATGGATGGGCGAATGAAGATGGGATTCTTAAAAACGGGGGTGCGGGAGCCTCCCGAGACTTCACCCTGCCCCGCGCTTTGCGCCAGTCAATCGTCGGATGCATTATTGGTTGCTCCGACACTTGAGTTGCACTGACAAGCATGTGGATGCATCGCAACGTGGGACAGCAACGCAGTGGCGGCTCTTAAATGGGTTGACCTCCTTAAAACGAACACCCTTCCTTTCTTCCACGGCTTGCATCAATTCGTTGTACAGTTGTGATGGCATACAAAAAGAGCTTATGCCATGTGTCAAAGGTTCCTGGGTCCGTTTGAGGGGACTTTGTGGCGTTGAACCTGTTTGTGAAGAGATTGTGTCTCGCTTCGGAGAATTTCAGATGATGCCGGCTGCCGGGTCGAGCGTTGCCTGCCTCCGCTCGGGATTATCGGTCGGGGATTGGCCCCGCCGTCCGGCCTCAAAGAGGGTTGAGATCACTCACTTGAGGGCAGGTGATGGAAGATCAATAGAGAGGTGGGGTAGATGGGCAATCGGGGGACAAACGACTGGATGTGCGTTCCAGTTATTGCATACAATGCTTACCTGCGAAGTAGGAAGTGCGAGAACCAATATCTTCGCCATCAAAAAATCCGTCTCGTGCTCGGCCTGGCCTCGAGGGTGGAATCGTCGGGGTGTTGCGTCCGGACAGGTGGAGGTCGCCGAGATCATCAGATCGAGGGCTGTTAGGTGAATTGGTAGGAAGTTCGGAATTCGTGGACATGGTGCGCCCCGACATTGAAGGTCGCAGTCGGGGCGACATGTAGGGAGATTTGATGGATCTGGCGAAGCTGGCCATGTTGTCGCAGTTGTAAGTCGATGTCTGGAGCTTGAATCTTTGGTCTTTCGGAGAATGAGAATTCGCCTGGCTGATCAGACAGCCCGAGTCGTGGAGCAAGCGCCAACGCCGGTGCATATGATATATGAAGGGGTTAAAAGAGACGGGGAGATTGAGTGGTCAGGAATGAAGCTCGCGCTCGCGGGGAGAGGGCGGCAGTCGGAGGTTAATGATTTGCAACGAGGGGCAGTCGGTGTCGCAAATGTACATACGGCCAGGAGAAGTGACTTTTGTAATGTAGGTATGATGGAATGTCCGCAGAGTCGTGGATGCAAGAGAGGCAGAAGACTGGCAACTGGAATTGAAGAATGGGATGGCGGCGTCAAGATGCAAAAGGCAAATGCGGGGCTCCAGTGAGTAAGGTACAGTAAGTGTGATGAGAGGAGTATAAATCTATTCAGGCGAGATGTAAAGGGTTACTAAGAAATGAAGATTGAAGGGTTTTGTTATCGCAAGCGAGTGACTCCAGGCTGTCAGGATTTATTGATCTTGCCTCTCCCGTTCCATCCATCCCAACCACCAAAAAGTGGGAATCTGGGAAGGCTTCCGCTAATCAGGTCCAGAAAATCTCAAGCGAGGCACGTCGGGACGACAGTCAAAAAGCAAAGGACCAGGGCAAGGCAAATGTTGGTGGATCGCTACGACGTTCTACGGCGAGCTCTGCAGCAGGTTTGCCAATGTTTTCGATGTCAGAACCCGCTTTTAAGTACCGTGTCAGGCTCGCAACTTGCGAACAGCATTCTGGCAGGTATCTGTTTGGACTTTCAAGGGTGACAGATGGGTAGGTGACCCTTAATCTGTGACCTAGTCCCATGCCAAGCGTTCGTACAGATGCCAAGAGAATACCTGCGGGACGAGCCATGCAAAGCCACCAACGCAAGCAAAGCGGATGAAAGAGACGATGCCTACTAAGGCAGTGGACGAATGAAGCCTCTTGGGCAGTGTCCAGGCGACATAACTGACTAGAACACTTGCAACCAGAGTCCCTGAGATTTACTGTAGGGACCCTTTGAAACCCCTCTACTCCGTACAAGGGCTTTGGGCTCAATGACGACGTTTTGGCGGCGGCACATCCGACTCCGCGCTGATGTTTTTGATTTCCAAGCCATGGAAGCCTAGGATACCGACCGTCTCTGTGTGGAAAGACAAATTTGTACAAGCAACAAGGTCCTTTGTGAGCGGCGGAAACGAACGTGATGAATAAAAAACGGGAACTTGTGATCGTGATCGTATTTGCTCACAAATCCCATTTCTGGATACGCAATCTTAGCCTCTTATATACCGCCTCTTCTTCTTCTTCAGAACTATTGTCTCGACGCTACGAGAGTGGTGCCCACGATGCATTCAATACGAGCGGATGAATGCTTCAGATTTTGTCAAAAATTTCCACGTGCTATGTCTTATCGTTTAACTTACCGCCTCCAAGGGTGAGTATCAGCAAGGATCAACATGAGGATCCTTTTGCAGCTGCCCAACAGCTCTCCGCCCTCCGCCGCAATCAACGAAGCCACGGCACAACGCATCCTTACACCAAAATAAACGGGCTTTAAGAAGCGGCCCCCACTTAAGCTTCCATCAGGTATCTGATCAACGTCATGGCGTTGACCAGAAGCGACATGACCCGCTCACAAGCGCCGCTTGGTTTCGCCCATGGAAAATCATCATCCCTTCAGACCCCGAACGGGACAAGAGGGACGATGGGCTGCAATCGAACCAAGGCCAGAGCGGTAGGGCAGCTGGGCAGCCGCTCAATGGCCGGACCCTTGAAAAGACCCTTCGCACTTTGAAAACTGTCATCGTCACATCACCTCAGAGTTTTGGGGCCAAACTTGTACACTTGTCCAGGATCGACAGTTGACCCCTCTTTGTTGTGCTTCTAAGTCTGCTGGTGCAATAATATGCGCTGCGGTGGTGCGATATCGACGTCGCGGTGAGTTATTCTCTGTCGCTCACTTGTCTCTCAGGATACGAAGATGTGAGGGTATCTCGGGTATCACATGTCTTGGCGCAAACGACCTTTGCAGGCTGCCGGGCCTGCAGAGCACGGATTGGCAACGCAGTTCCTCAATCATTTCGCAACACAACTTACGGTAACTATCTATTGGCGTAGCGAATTTCGCCGAAACGTCGGCCATTTGCAGATCTAAACACCATCTCACAATGTGTTGTGTTGCACGCCTCACGGGAGGCTGCCGCAGATGGTTGCATTGCTAAAATGTGATATTCTGGACTTAGTTAACAACAGTAAAATTGAGTTCGATACTGATATTAATGTTTCAGGAACAGGCCAGTCTCTCGTTCAAACAAGAAAGGAAACAGAAAATAAGGATGGTATCAAAGTCCATGAACAGTAGCCCAGCTAACCACCGGCCCGACCAGCAAGCCTCCCTATTATTACTCCGGATATCGTCGTCGTGAGTTGTGTTGTATATGCAACCACACTTCATCATCCTTCTCTTCATAATGGGATCGATATGCATACCCGATGTTGATTAGACATGGGCGCGACCAGTAAAGCGCGATCGAGTGTCACGGTGCTTCCACCAGTATCCCAGAGCCGCCAATGTTGCAATGAGCCAGAGGAGGGCACTGGCGAGGTCAACCCAAACAGCGTTCTTCATGCGTCTGACGCCTCCGTCACCCTCGGCATCCTCATTGATATACATCTACAGGTGCAAGAGTAAGCCAACGATGCCAATATCGTCCAGAGTAAGCACTTGATAAAGCATACCTTGCCAAAGACGCCAAAGAGGGCGATCCAGAGCACAAATAGAATGAAATCCCATATCGCGACGACGAAGCCAGCGATGCGAAGGATGAAGGGGATAAAGTAGAGCACACACGTTACGGCAGAGATACTACCAACAACCACAGCGTAGACCTACAAATTGGCACTTGTGTCAGCATAGTACATCTTGACATGCAATTGCGCGTCACGGACACAATCCACTCACCCATTTCGAGTCAGAGTATTTTCCCTGCTTATTTGCGCGTTGAATGTCGGTACCATACAGACCGCAAGTGGTCAGAGCCAGCGCGAAGCAGAACAGGTGGATAGTGGAAAACACCACATAGCTGATAGCTAGATCTTTGACACCCATGGTTGCGGATTCGGAGCGCAAGGCAGTTATACGAAAAATAAAGAGAAAAAAGGTTAGCGAGATGAGTGTGTCTTCGTATCGTAGCGGGTCAGGAAGCAATCAATGGGGATTGGAAGTGAGGGATGATCGGAGGTTTTGGTCGAGTAAAAAATGAGCTTGTCGCAGAACGTCACTGGTAAGCATCAACTTCGAGGGGGTATACAAAAAAGCTTACCGTGGCAAGGGGTAGACAACTGCTTAATTAATAGCTAGGCGAAGCCTCTGCCGTCATTCTCACGGCCAGCGCTAGATCGTCCAAAATTTAACAACCCTTGGAAGTTGTCGTGATTCACCAGCATGGCCAATGACGTAGGCTAGAAGCAAGCTTGTTTTATTCAATGCATGAATCCTGGTATTAGACCCCCGCGGGGCCTGAAGTGAGGTCGGATTATCGCACTTCCGGCCCGGAACTTATGCTCCGCCATCATACTCTTTCTCTTCTCTCGCAATCTCACAAGGTCACAATGGAAGACAGCGCATGAACAACAAACTGCCCGAACTTGACTTGCATTCTACAACTCCATGACTCTGACTTTAATCATGGCTCACCTTCCTTACGCTAGCTTTTTGTAATAGGTTTCTACGATAGCCACCCCTATTTTACATCCTGCGTTTCCCCAGTGTTCATCAACATTCGTCTTGTTCTTGTCTCGTACATAGAAAGGACCACGAGATGTCCGCCCTGGGCTCAGTAATCTGCGTCTTTATTGCGAGTGCTAATTTAATCCTGATCTGGTCTTTTGAACGTCGAGAACCATCCGTCTATTAGCACTGATAAACCAATACAGTCATTCTGAGGCTTGACTTACTGGACGTAATTCATGGCGTCATGTGACAATCTCATGTTTGGCTAAAAGTCATGTTAAGGCCGATAAGAAACCAGATTAGTTGAAATCACATGGCAAAAGAACGACAAACAAGTAACTTCGATAATGACAATGATGTTCTGAAGCAAGGTTTTGATCGCATATGAGAATGCAACAGTGAAGTATAAAAAATATTTAAAAAAGTCTCTAGAGTCTCGTGAGGATAATATCGTTGCCTGGGAAGCTAGAACATGCCTTTCATGTACTAGGCCGTGTTGAACTGTTGACTGCTTTATCGCAAAAAATTAGGCAATACCAGTGTTCTTCATCCAGGTACGAAGCCTCGAGTAGGACGGCATTGAATGGAACGCGAGAGTTGTTTACGGTAGTCATGAATTCCGGAAATCCGATAATCGAAAATGCGACGTTGAAAATGCGCAAGTTCGCGTTAAGATTGAGAATCACTTTCGGAGTTCTCGATGAAGCACTCACACTAGACGCCTACTGTACGTGCCTAGAGGTCGAACCTCACTTGTGATTGGCCAAGCAGCATGTCCACGACCAAAGGGGGCTGTGCCCAGTTCAATACCCAACCCAACCACTGAGTCACCAGCAGAGCCGCATCGCAGAGCCGCATAGTTGAAAGAGGTAACGCATTGTCGGTAGAACCCTCGAAGCGAGCCCCTGAAATATATTGTATCACATATAACAGAAACTCCTGCAAGCCAGCCAGGAGACAGCTGCATGCTATTGAGGCACAGTCTAGCGTCAGACATCGCCTCGGATCCAAGACTGCACTGTCGTGAGCCTGACCTCGTTGCCATTGCCTTGTTCCTAACAAACAACTGAGGTGTTACGGAATTGCGCGAGACGATCGAGTAAAACTTTCCAAAAGCAAGGCTATGCTTAGCCGCTTTAGAGTAGTTTGTCAAGGCGCACATGCTTTCATCCTATCAACTCGCTCTCTTAGCCACGCGATAGAAACCGCAACACCGTTGGCATTCTCACTTATACCGAGAAAACTCACTTTCAAGTAGGATTTCATAGCAAAGATGAGAGTAGAAGTGGCACAGTCGTTGCCTCAGAGGCTCATCTCTTCTGTGTTTACCGAATTTAACATTATTTCGTGTTATTCCCCATCAACTACAATGTCGTTGTTGCGATATGTAAACCAATAAGTACGGAACACTGGGCTGAGGAGGCCTCGAATACAAAAGATCAAATATATATTAGAAGATGAGCCATCAAAAATACATTCAATCATCAACCAGCCGATATCACTTCTTCAACTTCAAATACTCATCCATCTCCTCCTTCTACGGATCTATATCTATAACTGCTTGCACAATTTGACCTCTACCTTTACCTTACTCACTCAACACACTATCAGCCATAATGGCTTGTGGTGATTTGTTAGTTTAAGATATGTTCCAGGTCGTTACGTGAACGCTGACTAGATGCAGCACTAACTCCTCTTCCACCGCCGGAAACAGAGGCCAACTTGTTGACTCCAAGGATGTATCTAAATGGCAATGCGTATGTACCGTACACCCCCAATTCGTTTCACGGAACACTAAATCTTCATAGTGTAACTGCGGTCATGGCTGGTTCGGCATGTCCAACAACATTGCTTGCCCTTTATGCCAGGTCCCCCGCTGTGGCAGCTGCATCTATTCCTAGACTCGAGGACGCGAGGCTCAGTCATCTTTCGACGCTGAGATATCTCCCATCTTATACCAACAGCAAAATGGTGCAGCCTATGTTGGCTGAAGGATACTAGTGGTGGCTTTTGTCTTTGAAGTTGGAGGTCTCGTGTATTCTGTTCTGTTTTCTCAAGACTTCTTGTACGATCAAAAACTTAGAACAGGGCTCGCGCTTAGATTGTTTTGTCAGATTCCAATTATATACTTTCTTTACCGCCATGGTCTCGTATTCTGATTGTGTACTGCTGACCACTACCCAGCAGTGAGCATATTGCAATGGCGTTGCGGCTAATAACAGGTAGATTCACTTGGCCACATCGAAGTTCTGATTCGCAACTGAACCTACAGACAACAGCTGTTATATCATCTTGTTCCTGGTACAAAAGCTCCAAGTCTACTCCTGACTTACATCGGCTGCGGAACCGAGGTGTGATTGATAATGCCCCACACCCTCCGACCGCAACTCTTCTCTCCTGTGGTGTCATGTCCGGCCGGTCTCGTCTCATACAACAATCCATTATCCCATCAGACTATCTGGCATATATACTATCTCATTAGTGCTATACTATATACGCCAGTTATGGCAAACCTCGGGCTTCCCTTCCACCCAATCTCCGGCCTCGCCAACTTTCGGGATCTCGGAGGCCGTCCCCTTCACATCCCGTCCCGACCGGGCCACACTATCAAGTCCGGCATCGTCTTTCGCTCAGCAGAGCCGTCCCGCCTCACCGAAGAAGGCGTCTCGGCATTACAGGACCTCAAAATCTCCCATGTCTACGACTTGCGCTCCCGAACGGAGATTGAGCGCTACGCATCAGGAACCCGCGAGTGGCCTGGTGCTGAACGCGTCTTTACCCCGGTCTTCTTAGATGAAGATTACGGCCCGGAGGCTATTGCACTGCGCTTTCAGAATTATACAGCCGAGGGCAGTGAGGGCTTTGTTGAGGCTTATCGAGGAATCTGGGAGACGGGAACGAACTCTATCAACACCATCCTCTCACATCTAGCCAAGCCAGATCCCTCACCGTTGCTCATTCACTGCACCGCAGGCAAAGACAGGACTGGAGTTATCTGCGCATTTATCCTGTCAATCTGCGGTGTTGACGATCAGACCATCGCCGGTGAGTACAGCTTGACCGAGGTTGGACTAGGGGACTTTAAAGAGGAGCTCCTCGCTGCAGTGATGAAGAGTCCCGAACTCAGGGCGAATCCCGAAGGTGCAAAGCGATTGCTTGGAGCGAAGCCTGAAAACATGCTCGCGGCGCTGGAAGCACTTCGAAAGGAGCATGGCTCTGTAGAGCAGTATGTGGTCAAGAGCTGCGGGCTGTCACAGGATGACCTGGAGCAGATTCGGAAAAACTTGATAGTGCCTGACACACGAAGCCAGGAGTCTCGATGAAAAGCATGGTGCATAGTACCTTTAGATCCCGACGTAATGGCAAGATCACAAGCTCAGATTAACAGCGCTTTCAACACATTGGCAACCAAAAATGTGATGGCGTTGCTGCAAGTGTGACATCCAATGCTATACCACACTCAAAAATGCAAGCGCTGTTGCTCTTCTCTGGACGAGCATGTGGCCCATGTTTAAATAGTACAAGACTATACACGGCGTTGGTATTCATATTGTACATTTGCGCCTCTAGGAGCAAAGCCATCACTATATCCCATTTATATATTCATACACTTCAAGGTACCGACGTAGGAATCTTGACCAATCCACGCTTTCGATCCTCGAATGGCGCACCATATCGCCATCCGGTTCCCTTTCTTGATCGACCATCGCGGCCGACATCGTCCACGTTGATCTCCTTGAATCGGAACTCGTAACGGTCCGTATTGACGCTCGTTGTCTGTGCCTCCTCGCGCTCACGCTCCTCCAATATCCTCTGAGCAATTCTATCTTCATCGTTCTGTGTCACCTCTCGGAACTTGCTCAAGGCTTCGGGGCGTGGTAAGCCTTTGATGATGTCTCGCTCCATCTTGATGAGCTCGGGCTGAGGCGATCGTTGATCGGCAGAGAGCATCTTGTCGTGGAAGGCCTTGGCGGCATCTTCTCGTGTGAAGTGTCGGGATTCTGACACGGGCTCGAAGAGTTGTTGCATGGTGAGGTTGTGTACGTGAATCTCGTTGATGGGCTCGTGCGGCACGTTCTCTGCGCCTTCTTCATAGGTTGTCTTGGGAAGCATCTTCATAACTGCTTTGGCGTAAGGTGTTGCTAGTTTCTTGCCCTAGATGTAGATTAGCATTGCAATCAAACAAAAATACATTAACTCAAGCCAAATATCAGACGACGCTATCAGAGTGTATAAAAGTAACCATGTAGGTGTCTTCAAGACTAATCGAAAATTTTGTTTGTTCTCATCACATAGCAGGGCAGAAGATAGGGTGATTTGGGGGTGTACTCACTTCGGCTTTCCACTGCTTCTCAACCTCCTTCAACCGCACCACAGCGGCGACTCTTCTCACGTCGACGTGCATCTCAGCAGACACCGACTTGAGTGACTCTCCCCTCCGCGTCACTTTGTCGTAGATGAGCTCTCGTGTAGAATCACTGAGCACGGGCTGGCTTCGGAACAATGGGTTGAGGGGAAAAGGCTGATCCTGGTGAGGACCGAGGTAGTTAGGACTGCCGTCTGGCTCAGAGAGATTTCTGCCGCCACCGAAGCGCAGCCACTCGAACATCCTCTCACGGCTCTTGGTCATCTTCTTGCGGCATTGTGTTGTCGAGAAAGTTCGGAGCAACGGGGACGGGGTGCTCCTTGAAGAGAAGGAGACGGCGGCATCGAGGCCAGCCAGCGGTGTCGATGCGCCGCGCACTCGAGGAGGCATGGTTACAGCAGCTTCAGATATTCTCTGACTGTCTGCTGCATTACATGCGACCCAGGATGAATTGTTCCGAATTGGTTGGATGACAACTCGAAAAGGCTGGGCCTGTTTGGATCGTGCTGGTCAAGAGCAGTGATTTTTTTCAGCCTTCCGGAACTTCTGATTATCCGACGACTTCTAGGTATCTCCTCGACCCACCCCAAATGGTTCATTTCGTTAACAGGAAGATACCTTAGGCTTGAAAAAGAGCCAAATCTTCAGAAAGATAGAAGATAGAGACTTCATAAGAATAAGTCATTGAGACTAAGAGTTAGAGTGACGTTTCGCTCTCTGCTGAAGGGAACTCAATTTGTATACGAAGACACATCGCTGCAGGCCAGCACCATAGCTATGGCTAGTACTGACTGTATCCCAAGTCTACTTGAGCGTATATATTATTAATAACTCTGGTATGGTATTATAAACATTGGTATTCGTATGTATCTGTTACCTGCGCCGTCATGCTTTGCAACCATTACACAACTCCCTTCTTGCCCAGCTCCTGACAATCATGAAATGCCCAACATTAGTCCCATGATGAAAACTATGGGTAGCAAGTAGATAAATCGTCGAGCCAACTGGCGTTTGCTGTTGTCTCGATAGGTGAACGATACCAATACCTCATCTTCATCTTTCCTTTCATACTAAACCCCAGTGTTGTGGCCCGATGCCAACTACAAGTTAATTTGTTAAGCAGGCTTGGTCATCGAGAGACGGCTCTTCTTTGACTTCGCCTTGGCTGCTGCGACTGCGGCCTTCTTGGCAGCCTCGTTCTCTTCGGCCTCCTGAGAGATCTCCTTCCACCTACGCCAGCCATCAAAGTCGATAAGAGCTTGCATGCAACCCCATTCCATGACCTTGCGCTCCAGCCAGACAAAGTTGACCGGCTATGTCACGGATTAGTTACGTGAATCAATGCATTAACGTCGAGAGAAACATACCTTGGTCAAGAAGTCGTTACAACCAGCGGCCAGAGCTTCGTGTCGATCACTTTGCAATGAACTAGCAGTCAAAGCGACAATAATTACGGGGCTCTTGAACAGAGAAGTGTTCTCCAGGCGGTCTTTGTCGTCGAGCTCGTCTGGATTTTCTTCTGTTACTTCACCACTGGGAGAAGAGGAAAAAACTCCAATTGAGTTGACCCGTTCCAATCTTCGGATCTCACGGGTCGCTTCAAGTCCGTTCATTACTGGAAGCTGAATATCCATCAGAACCAAATGAAATCCACCACTTCTCCATTTTTTGACAGCATCTCGACCATTCATGGCGGTTGACCATCGAACTTTGAGTCGCTTGACGAAGGCCTCCAAGAGTTTTAAGTTGATGGGGTTGTCCTCGACAATCAAGACATTGATTGGAGGTACACCACCATTGAGCATACCTGGTGGTAGGTTCGGATGCTCGGCCTTTTTGCTCTTCTTGGATCTTGCCGTGGGTCGAGGTGAAGCTGGCCTGACTGGAGGTGTTGAGACGCGTACTGCTGAAGGCTCGGGAGCGGGTGGCGTCGGTAGGGGAGGGGCAGCAGGCGGCATACCAGGGGCATCTGAAGAGTTGGAATGAGTTCGTGAATGTGGTAGCCTCGGGTTGAAGTGTTGCGTACCATGGTTTGCATGATTCGCGGCGGCCGCGGCGGCCAAGGACACGGCTGAGCCGTTAGCAATCAGTGTGGGCGATGATGTATGAGTACGGCCTAATCTGGGGCGATCCGGGCGGTCGCGATATGCACGTGATCTACCAGGCGAAGGAATAGGAGGAATGTGACCGGTCCCTAACACGGCAATCGAGTGTGTCCCTTGGCCATTAACCTGCGCCGGGACTGCCACTGGAAGATGTGGTGAACCGACAGCGCCCACATGAGCGCCTACTGAGGGAGGAAAGTAGCCATCACTCGTCTCGGTAGGACGGCCGTCTTCGTTGTAGTAGACGTTGCCAACATAGGCTGGCACAACAGGACGTGGGGAAGCCTTAGGCGCACGTCGTGGGATGTCAATCACAAGGGCTTCTTCGACTGTCTGTCCACCTGGATAATAAGCGTCAAGCGTCCGGCCCATAGGCTCCTCAGGATTGAGGAGGCGCTCCGAGTGTTGATCCCGAGGGACGATGCGGATGTTAATATCGGGAGAGTCAAAGCTTCGCCCGAGTGAATTCGAGTATTTGCGTAGAATCATATCGCGGACATCGTCGACGAGGTCATCTTCATTTACAGTAACGAGAGTTGGCGAGGCATGTGGTCGCTTGACCCAGATTTTTCGGGTCACCATGTTTGCGTTTATAGGCGCGTATGTGCCAGGTTGGGTAAGGCCAGGCTCATTCGTAGAAGGGTTCGAAAGGAGTGTATTGATCAAGGTCGTCTGGCGGTTCGAAAGCAAGCTCTGTCGTCGGGGCGGCGGGGCTGGTCGCGGTGTTGGCGAGCCAGGGATCGAGATAACTCCTGATTGCGGGAGGCCAGGAGATGGAGCGACAAATGTCGTCGAAGTCGCTGCCGTCAGAGGCGCAAAGACGGCAGACTTGGGGGAGTTGGGAGCTTGATCGAGACTCAACGGGTCGTCGTCATGGTGCCCAGCAAGCTCAGAACCAGTGTCCAAGTCTTGACTCGCGATCGCTCTAGGGCGCGCAGTAGGCGAATCTGGTACTGAACGGTGCGCAACCTCGTGTATGCGGTCGAGATTTGAGCTTGCCTGACGCTGTCGCGATGGGGACGACTGTTCCGATGGATGGAGTGAAGGAGAGATCAATGCTGGAGGATGAAGTTGAGATTGAGGTTGTGGCGGATGCAGATCGCTACCGGGCGGAGTCTGGTCGCTGGAGCTAGTGGCGGTTGTAGCAGGCTCTTCGCCGAGGCTCTGCTGGTCTGTAGGCGGAGCCGGCTGTTTCAGCGCTGTATCGCTCGTGGTGTCGGGCGCTGTGGAATGGTCGGTAGCGGGTTGGACCGCTACCTCAGCGTCTGTTTCCGATGCCGTCTTTGCTGCCGAGTCTGAATTTGAGTTTGCTGCCTCTGACCCCCCTCTGGAAACCTCAATCTTCGCAAAGCCATCGCTATCTTCCAGCTGTCGTTGCGAGCCGCCAGACGTCGCTGTCATGCCACGCCGGCTACTAACGGTGGCCCTTGAATTACTTACCGCGCGCCGAGACGAACGATCCCCATCACCATATTGACGAGCTCGATCCCGATCGCGATCCCATAGGTGACGGCTTCCGAACGACGACGCGGTATCTGTGGCGCTTCGGGTCGAAGATGCTAGCGAACCTGCTGTCGAGTGTCGTCGTTTTGTGAACTTGGCTCGTAGGCGCGAGGCAATATCTGTAGCTCCCATTAGGGCAACATGGGCGTACTCTGTTGGCAGGACGCGGCTGGGAGGTGGAGTTGAAGCCTGGGGGTGATATGATATGCCAGGGAGAGTAAGACAGCGACCCAGCTGTAATGGCGAAGAAATCGCGAGGAAAGAATACACAAGACAAAAGAGGATAAGATAAAATGATCAAATGAATGAAGACAGCCAAAAGACAGGTGAATAGTCCTATACCTTGCCTCTCAATATTAACGATGAGCAAGGCTCCTCGGGCAGGGTATAGCGAGGCCGATAGGGATTAAAAAGGGGAATAAAGAAGACGAGGATCCAACAGATGAAGACCGGAATCAGGGAGAAGAAGAAAGAGGGCTTGCAATGACACCAGAGCCAGAGAAGAAAAAAATGATTTTCAAAGGGGTAGATCCGCCGTTGCAGTGTCGATGGGATCCGAAGCTCCCCTCGGATGCCAACCAAGCTTTGGGCTCGGTATGATCGCGATTGCGCACTTGTTTTTGCTTGGGTAATTTAAGCCGAGTCAGCGCTGCCCTGGAAGTTGTACAATGCACAGCTCATCGCATCCATCTGAATGGTTACATCCATTCAAAAGCCACCCGTGCGTCTCCATCAGACAGGGATTATCCAAGTCAAGTCGACATATTATTTTCCATCCAGACCATGGCCTCACCTGTCAAATCTTGTCAACGTGGCTCTGAATGTTTTCTTTGAGGATGGGACCCTTGTAATTTGATGCATGGGGCTGACATCTGGACGCCGTTGTGAGTTTGAACCGCCCAAGTTAGCATTTGCCAAGGGTCTAAGATGGACATATTAGGACTGAATGCGGATTGAAATTGTGTCATTTCTCACATGTCGCAGCGTGTTCAGACGCTGCCCGTCCTGCAGTACCGCCTGTGGTTCTCCGGCAGGCTACCCCAGTTTTGTGGTCAACGAAGTGATTGATGAGCCATATGGTAGACCATTTTTGCGCGGTTCTTTTGTGGCATCGTTTGTTGTTGCCTGGTCTTGATTTTCAAGATTTCCAAGTCCCATTTGGATCTGCTCGTTGTTGAGAGCCTTTGGGTGAACATGCCGACCACGCGAATTGGGTGAATGTGATCAATCAGTTGGTTGATTCGCCCAGAGGGCCTCACACCCCTGAGAGAAGAAACATCGCAAGTAAAGAGAACGTCAGACTGGTAATGCGCGTTCATTTCTCCATTTGATTAAACATTTTGGTGTTGTAACGGCAATCTTGACTTCAAGATCTCTTGGGCAATAAGGAGAAGTGGGTCCTTATTCCCGGTTAAGCTCTGGCAAGCTGACATAATTTACCACGCACTGCGTCACATCTAGATTGCACTATTCTTTCTGTCGGGTATCAACCACTAGAAATACTGGTTAACATTTCTTTCTAGAACCCCTAACGTTAGACTCTAGACAAGCAAGCAATATACCACTCACTACAAGCACATCCCTATGGCTCCTATAATACCTTTAGGCGAGCAACGACCCGATAGGCCCGTTCCTCGGGGACCTAAGTCGCCAGCTCGGAGTGCTCAGATCCAGGTGCAGAACCGGCGTCGAGAGTACCTCCTCAGACATCCATCCTACTTTGAGAACCTGGAGCATGAACTCGCCGGTAAAGCTGTGCATTTTGATTATCCCTGACTCCCAACCTGACTTTGCGCCCAGATCCCGTGCTGTATGAGCGGCTGGTAAAGAGGTTTCAGACGGCATCAGAGCGTGAGGCCGAGGGCAAAGCAAAAGGCTACGGCAGGACCCTAGAGGCTGACCTGCAACGAGGAGAATCCAAACTCTCGCGGCTGAAAGAAGGCGATGGCGAAGGGAACTCATATGGCGACCTTGAGCACCCTTGGGAGAAGCCAGCGGCTGATAAGGCGCATGGCCTACTCTTATGGCATGCGTTCCTTGAGGAACGCTTTGTTCATGGTCTAGATGAGGACTTTGACTATAAGCCCGTTGATATGGACGAAGACCTCGATACTATGCTCAGGCGAGACGCTCAAGATGCCTGGTTCGACGAGGAAGAACCCAGTTGGATTGACGATGACGAGCCCTCAGCGCAGCCAGCAACACGACAAGGCGAGACTGGCGTCCAAGACTTTTAGATCTGCAATATCTCCCCCGACTCCATTTGCTATACTCAGCCGGCTCTCGAACCCTCTCTTTTTTGGCCGACGGGTTGCATGTCCAAGACAACAATACCATGAACTGCTGTCACATTATCACTTACCCTGAAGCTGAACCATGCATGTTGGCATGTTGGCATCTCACGACATTTTGCCTACTTCACGATGTCAGCCAACAGCCAACAGCCAACAAAGTAGAAGCGCAATACAACAGACAACATTTTAAAAAACTACGCCGATTTTCACGATGTTTCTAGTAGAATATTCTCAGAAACGCTCCGCCTCAAGCGGATTACTGTAACTGCTTCCGCCGGCTCAACGAGCCGTCGTTCCGACCATCAACCCAAGTTCTCCAACTTCAGGCATTTGCTCCATGCTTCGGTCCTTGGCTTGGTAACTTAATGATCTGGTGTGGGACTCGATCCGGATAATTGCGTGGTCTAACTGGGTAAATGGGTTAGGACGAGCCTCAAATCAGATTTACAAGTCAACGCGGGGTCGATTAACCATCTCACACAAGGATTTCAGGCTCAAATATTAAAGGACCGTCCTTTTTTTTTTTGTGACAGTCTATCATTAGCTTTGAGCCAACAAAACAAATCGTCTCACACCCAAGAAAATTCACCATGGCGCCCCTCATTACAAATATATACACAGCCGACCCCTCAGCCCACGTCTTCAATGGCAAGGTCTACATCTATCCATCTCACGATCGTGAGACCACCATCAAATTCAACGACAATGGCGACCAGTACGATATGGCCGACTATCATGTCTTTAGCACTGATAGTCTTTCCCCACCCTCTGAGGTTGTCGACCACGGCGTAGTGTTGAAAACAGAAGATGTCCCGTGGGTGTCCAAGCAACTCTGGGCTCCTGATGCCGCCGAGAAGGACGGCAAATACTACCTTTATTTCCCGGCGCGAGACAAGCAGGGAATCTTCCGCATTGGCGTTGCAGTAGGTGATAAGCCTGAGGGACCATTCACCCCAGACCTAGAACCCATCAAGGGAAGCTACAGCATTGATCCCGCAAGCTTTGTGGACGACGATGGACAGGGGTATCTGTACTTTGGAGGTCTCTGGGGTGGACAATTGCAATGCTACCAGAAGGGCAACGACGTCTTCGATGCTGAGTGGCAGGGTCCCAAGGAAGTCAGCGGCGAGGGTGTATACGCTCAGGGACCGAGGGTGGCGAAGCTCACCGACGACATGCACCAGTTCGCAGACGAGGTACAGGAGATTAAGATCATCGACCCAGAGACGGGGAAGCCAATCTTGGGAGATGATCACGACCGACGCTTCTTTGAGGCTGCGTGGCTGCATAAGAGGAATGGCAAGTACTATTTCTCATACTCGACAGGAGATACACACTACCTTTGCTTCGCTACGGGAGACAGCCCGCTTGGTCCGTTTATCTATGGCGGACGTATCCTGGAACCTGTGCTTGGATGGACAACTCACCACTCTATCATTGAGTTCAAGGGAAAGACGTATCTCTTCTATCACGATTGCGAGTTGAGCAAGGGTGTGGATCACTTGAGATCAGTCAAGGCCAAAGAGATCTTCTACGATGACGAGGGTAAGATAATCACCACTACGGCAGACTAAGATAGGTCTCAGGTGACCACCTCTAGGATCGATAAAGGGCGAATATTCTTCATGCTAGTTGATGCAAATAAAACTCTAATTTTCACTTACCAATGCCGTTGTGAACTATACTAAATTGTTATACATGCCGACCATATGACTTCTGACGCTCCCATTTCATCATTCATAAACATCAACATTCTATTTACACAACTCCAACCCGGAGTTTGTTCAAAGCCTCCTCGTACCTGGCTGGATTGTGATCAATCAACATGCTCGTTCCAAACCTCAACTCTTTGAAGCGCTCTTCGACATCTTTAACATATTTTAACACTATCCTTTGCGCCGGTTTGCCAATGTGATCTTCCTCGGGCAGCAAGAATGCATCGCGTCTCAAAACACGCTGAGTCTCGATAGTGAAGACTTCTCCAGGCGGCACAAGCTTTCGGTTTGTCATGCCAGCCCTTAGACCTTGCAAGACCGAATGCCCCCATTTGGATGTATCGCCAGGGGGAACGGAGGGCAAACCCCCATACCACTTATCTGCCACGCCAGTTTGGAAAGCTTGCCAGATCCTCTGGCGGACCTCCGCCTTAGCTTGTTGCTGGTCGTTCTTGAAAGCGAGTGCGACAGCCTGAAAGTCGTGCAAGACTCCTAGAGAGAGATAAGGGACGATATCGTTTCCGTGAACGATGGTGGTGATAAGACCACGAGTTCGCTTTCGAAGGGATGTCGACATTGTGCTAGGGGGTCCGTATGCATAAACGTGGATGGGACGTCTTGGTGGCAGGGTTGAATGAACAGGAAGAAGTCCATCAAGCTGGTCATCGCCAACCGTTCTTTCTGGAGCACTAATAGCAGTAACGAAACCGGTACCGGTTGGGTTTGGTTCAGAAAGCATCACTCCTAGAAGTGCAGTTACTGCACCTCCAAGAGAATGCCCGCAAAGAACAAGTCCATAGTCTGGAAACTCAAGCAATGCCTCTCGAAGAGTCAGTAAGACGCGCCTATCTCCGCCATATAGCAAACGGCGAGCGGACGCATGAACCCCCTTATGCACCTTGTGGCCCCGACCGCGCCAGGTCAAAACGTCGTAGTCGCAAGTCATGTCAGCTAGAACGTCTTCGAAACCTAGAGTCCCCCGACAAGCGAGCACAACCGCTTTAGCATCATGGTCTAGGGAGATATAGTGTACCAAAGGTACGCCTGTCCCGGTCGACCCACTCGAGTCTGTTCCTCCTTGTGGATCAACAATGGAGGCTAGGAGAATGCTGTTGGTGTCGGATTCGGTGTGATGGACGAAATGTCTAACATCGTTGTGAGTGCCATCCCAAGCTCTCAACAAGGGTATTTCTTTAGAGATCCCCATGAATTTGAGAAATGCGGAACCGTACGATGCAGATGAAAACCGCATATACCTCGTGATGTTGCGAAGAACATGGGCTTGAGGAAATATCCCGTTTACCATACCATCACGCCGAAGGCCCCCGAGCGCATCTGATGCGGTATATGCGCTCTTTTGATGGTAGTATGAGAGAACTACCGACGACTGTGAATCATTGGAAGCCATGCTCCAAAGACTTGGGCTTTTTCGAAGAACCCTGCGATGACTGACGGAGATTTGAGGCGGTGCAAGCAGTCCATCATTTTGGGCTTGTTGGGTCAAAGATGAATCGAGCGCTGTTCCGCCAACAGATAAACTCGGGGATTGCGTAGACGTGCCATATCCCGAATGGTAGGAGTATGTGTCTGTTTGGGATACCACAGAGTCCCGACGACGTTCATGAACTGAGACATAGCTCGCACGAGAAGAGTTCCGCGGGATAAGCTCCGCTCTCTCAATGCGCTTCTGGTCTATGGAAGAGCGCGGACTATGCGTGGGTTTGTTGCTGGGCTTCGCGATGGTGGAGACTCTTGGCTGTGGCCTTGGTTTGCCATCCGTCGGCGGCGATTCCTTGTTCCAGATACTTGAAATCGATTGGCCTCCTTCTCGAAGAACTTGCCTAAGGCCACTCCTTTTCTCGGTTGATTGGCTGTTAGCAGTTGATGAGTCTGACTTCTTCTTCGGTAGAGCTCTTTTCGCAGCTGAGACGCTTTCACGGGAACCATTGGATTTATTGCGGATATGTGAAGAACTAATAGGTGCTCGTGGCCTCTTCTGGTTTGCTTCACGCTGTGGAGTCTGAGTCTCTATCGGTGAAGATGGTGGCGAGGCAGAGCTAGGTCGTGAGAACTTCCCCTTTTCATCGCGTATCGCACCGCCCCGGGGTTTCGCCGTGGCTTGTGAGGATGTCCGAGATAGCTGGTCATTGATACTTTTTGCAGGTCTTGAACGCTGCGGTGGAGGTGATTTGACACCAGCTGTCCGGGGTTTCTTGGGTACTTGGGGGGGCTCTTTAGCTGGAACCTCTGGTGGAGAGTCCTCCTTCGATTCATCAGTAATAGAGACAGGAATATCTTGGGATCCTTGGAAGGAGATGTCGCCAGCCCTAGATCTTTCAAGCTTATAAACAACCCGGTAGCTCGAGACTTTGGAGGGCTCATTCAAGGTTTGATTCGAACGACTGCCTACTTGAGTACCCAATCCCTTGGTCTCAACAATCTCTGCCCCCGGTAATAAAGGAAGAGGGAATGGACGAGGTCCATCGACATCGATGGTGATAGTCTGTGTTGAAGACACCGTGTTGGAGATGGAAACGGATGTATCGGGTGGGAGTTTCTTGACCATTTCATCCTTGAGTCGATCAATAACTGCTTCCTCCTCTCCGAAAGACGTCGACCGAGGGGGGGCAGTGACTGTTGTTTGAAGCTGGGTAGGACTGTTGCATCGGGATGTTGAACTGGCAGGCCTCGTAAAAACAGGGCTCCGAGGAATACAATCTTGAATGTCGACCCGTTCGCCATCATTCAAGACGACAATATCCCATATAACCTCCTCGCATTCTTGCCGTCGGCTTTCCTCTTCGACCATCTTCCAAGACCACCTTTGCAAGTATGCCAAAGCACATAGCCCAAGGACGAGATCCATAATGCCGATAGTGTCGCCATGAAGCCCAGTGGCGGGATCGTGGAACTCCCGTCTAATCAGTGTTATGATGCTTGCAATGGCCCGGGACGAGTCAGTCGAACCGAAGATTTGATCAAGGGACGATAGAAATAACTGCGAGAATCCAGAAGCCATGGAGAAAGTAGTGCTTGTTAAGTGAAAACCTGCACTTGTCCAAAAGACGGCTTGGGACATGGCATGATGGAGATGCTCAAAACTGCGCTCGATGATTGATTCTGCTTCGGCAGTAGAAATATCGCTTTGGGACCGTGAAAGTGTTTCCCTTCCAGCTTGCCCTAGAACAGTTTCGACCATGCTACGGGCAAGCTCCAAGGAGGATAAGGTTGTAACCTTTGCGGCACTGAGGCCATACGAGCCGGCCCTGGAGCTGAGACGAATAGCTAGACATGTCGAACGTGTTGCAAGACTAACAGCTTGAGCGACTGGAGAGGGGAGTAGAGTGCGGCCTGGCTGTGGAGGAAGGTCGTCGGCGGATACGATGCTTGAGTTATCCATCACGAAGTGGCTGTCATTGAGTCCCGATCGGAATTGTGTTGGGACATGAAAGAGATGTGGAGTTTGGGTAAGAGTTGCGATTAAAAAAATAAAAGATAAAAAAATTAGATATCAAAAATCCGTTCACAGAGGGAACAAACAGTTTAGAGGCCCGAGTGCTTCTAGCTCGATTTCGAGACGAGGCATGAGCGAAGTTTGGGAGTGGCGTAGTGTAGGCGAAACTCAACAAACATCGTAACGACGGTGGCCGCCTCGCCACGGTCAACACCAATAGCATGGTCGGCATGTAAATAAGAAC